>JBBPMZ010000030.1:0-41216 GCA_038090575.1 Tylopilus cf. pernanus | reverse complement strand
ATTATCAACTTAGACGACCCTATGATTTCCTCCTAATCTTGTCGCTCTTTACTCCGAACTCCTCCGAACTCCATCTCCGAAATATTAGGACACGACACTAGCAAGGGGGCAGCACATAAGCTGAACCCAATGTCCTTGTCCCGACCTCCAGAGCTCCGAAGCCCCTATTCATCGGAGTTCGCACTGGAGGTCAGCACGGTCTTAACAGTATAATCAAGCTATCACTTGCTAGATGTTACTTTATGACTAACTCTCATTCTTGGATCTCTGGACTCCCCTATACTCTGCTCTCCGACTCCAGTGCATCTGCACTACATCACTCTTTATCTCCGAACCTACTCCGAGACTCTGGAAGTCCATCCACTCCCATATCCTGAATCACCATTCGGTGAGGATGGTAAACCCCTTTCACCTCTGACTCTGGCTTTGCAAGCATGTGCTATGCAAGCAACTCCATCACTCGCAAACTCTTGTCCACACGGACAACTCTGACCCCTACTTCTTCACTCCAAGAGAGTTCGAAGACATGATTCTTCAAGTCCTATCATCTCCCTGTTACTCCGACCCCTATATTCATGAAACTCCAACCCCTAACTCCGCTTTACTCCGATGATTTAACCCCTTTTCACTCCAACTTCTATTCTGACCCCCTATCTCACACCCACAACTCCGGTTTCCTCCGATATTTCAACTCCATTTGCTCCGAGCTCTATCCCCATTTGCTCCGAGCTTTATATTCATTTGCTCCAAACCTCTAGCTCCATCTTACTCCGACATTTCAACCCCTTTTCACTCCAACCCCATTTTGACTCTACCTACAACTCCGCATTACTCCGATATTTCAACTCCATTTGCTCCGAAGCTTTATCTGCATTTACTCCGAAGCTTCATCTGCATTTACTCCGAACCTTTGACTCCATCCTCCTTTGATATTTCAACACCACTTCACTCCAACATCCTATTATTCATTATTTCTGACCCCTACCTTCACATTACTCCGACCTAGAACTCCGGTTTACTCCGATGCTTCAACTCCATTTACTCCGACCCCCTATTCCCATTTACTCCGAACCTACACCTCCATTTCACTCTGATCTTCTTGGTTCTGCGAAGCATGAACTCTCCTCAACTCATAGACTTCAGTTTGAAGTCATCTCTTTTCTCTCTTCTTCTAGAGAGTTCGAGGACATGATTCTCTGCTTCAATAACCTACCAGAACTCCCCTTCCATCTCCTGATACTCAACTCCATTACTCCGACCACCCATCCGCTTTATTCTGTTTTCTGACTCAGACTTCAAGTTGAACCCCCCTTCGAGTTCTTTGACCCGGAACTCCATTTTACTCCGCTTTTTCCTCCATTTACTCCAATCCAGAACCCCATCCTATTCCAGTATTCCATCTCCAGTTTACTCCGACCCATCTCCATGTTATTCCGACTCAACTCCGAGTCCACCCCTATCCTTGCTTCTTGATGAAGTATCTCTGGCCGACAACCTATGATCACTCTGATTGCACAACTCTGTGCACCTCCATTGGGCCCCTCTATTCCTTTGATTCCGGATACCACTGATCTACTCGCTAACACTCCGTTGAGTGATGAGTCACAGACAGTACCTTTTTCCATTCACTTGAATATGGACGCCAATAACTCTGAGCTTGAACTCCGTGCCTTTGGGTGTTCCCTCTGGCTAACTCCATACTACTCTGATCCTCTGGGTTATCCCTGGCCATCCTTGACCCTCCTTTTCCTGATTCTCGCCCAAATTGGAACTCCTTGAGCCTCAGCGTCGCATACCGATCTCTCCTGGAATACCTTTGGAAGGCAACCCTTACTTTTATTATCCCTGACTACTCCACACTACTCCGATTTACTCCCTTCATCTCCGTTTACTCCGCTCTACTCCGATTTACTCCACTCTGCTCCGACGCTTTTACCCCTAAGCTAGATGCTGGGACGTCTAGCCTAAGAGGGGGATAAGGGCCTCCTCGAGCATTTTTAAACCCTGACTCTCGTCGTCCCTCATACTCCCAACCCCGCATTCTGGGAACTCCGAACCCTCATCTAGGTCATTAACAATTGAACTTAGGCCTTTATGATCAACTTAGACCTACATCTCCATAATCCGGAGAAACTCGGACTTGATCATTGGTTATCAAACAAGTTCTATCTGCTGTTCCCTAGCATTCCGACTCATTCCCAACTCCCAGATACCCCACCCTTGCTCTCTGTTCTCCCAAATTCTCCACTTCTACTATTTGAGCTATGCTCAAACTCACATCCACCTGCACTCTCCTCCGATGTAACTCCTAGAAGCTCCGAGAACTCCTGCTGCTGTTCTGAGCTGCGCTCAAACTCCCATTCATCTCCGACCTCCTCCGATGCAACTCCTAGAAACTCCGAGAACTCCTGCTCCTGCCAATCCCTGATCGCCTTATTGGTATCTACATGGATGACCATGTCTTGGACTTGGACTGGAACCCTTCTCAAAGTCTCTTATCATGATGTTTATAATAATCCCTTGAACTCCATTGGCTCCAGCAGCCCATTTGGATGTTCTGTGTCAACCCCATCAATCTCCTTGCACTTTGTGCACTTTCTCCAATCACTCCCTACCTAGATGTTGTGCTCCAGAGACCTGGAACATAACTCCCCTGCTCTGACCCAACTCCTGCAATTTCAAGCCTCATTAGGCTCAGAGTTGACTATATGATCTGGACTTGATTGGTTTCCTAAAACCATCAACTCCGATCACCTCCAGCACCTTGATCCTCATTGCTCATCTTGAAATCTGCACTCCTATAACTCCGAGCTAACTTCTAGCCAACCTCCATGGCCAACTCCAACTCCAACTCCTACCAACTTCTAACTTCTTGGCCAACTCCGAGTTCTGACTCCTGGTCAACTCCTAACTCCTTGGCCAACTCCAAGTTCTAATCCCTAACTCCTGGCTACTCCACGGCCAACCCAGGCTGCATCTCCAGGCCAACTCCTAAGTTACTCCATGACCAACTCCACATCTCCTAGCCAACTCCGCATCTCCGAGTATCCATGACCCCTATCTCCTGGACAACTCCGCATCTCCGAGTATCTCCATGACCCCTATCTCCTGGACAACTCCACATCCCCAAGTATCTCCACAACTCCTATCTCCATGGCCAACTCCGCATCTCCAAGTAACTCCTAACTCCAGAACTCTAGACCAATCCCTAACCTCCACTCCGAGTCCCACTAACTCGCTCTGACAACTCCTGGTCCTAGTGGCTCTGACTCCAGTGACTTATCCTATCTTAAGGCCTTCAAGGGTTCAGGCCTAAGAGGGGGATACTGTCATATACCGTTTCTCCCAACTCCTAGCTTACTCCGACATCTCCGATCAACTCCTAGATTCTCCGCTTAACTCCATGATCTCCGCTTCCTCCGATGTTACTCCGATGTTTTCTCCTTTTGTACTAGTTCTGATTTGTAAGTACTCTGATACCTGTGTTCACTTAGGAGCACAGCTCCGGCATTCGTACATATCCGATTCCCTCCGGTTACTTGTTCTCCGTCTTACTCAGTCTTACTCAACCTTACATAGCTTCACTAATCCAGTGTCTTTCTCCGAGTATATAAATTGCAGTTACTTCCCTGTAACCTTAGCTTGATTATCAACTTAGACGACCCTATGATTTCCTCCTAATCTTGTCGCTCTTTACTCCGAACTCCTCCGAACTCCATCTCTGAAATATTAGGATACGACACTAGCAAGGGGGCAGCACATAAGCTGAACCCGATGTCCTTGTTCCGACCTCCAGAGCTCCGAAGCCCCTATTCATCGGAGTTCGCACTGGAGGTCAGCACGGTCTTAACAGAGACCCACAATGTCTAGATTAGGATCAGACAGAAGGAAATAGAAGAGAAGGGGACTACAAAGAGCTATCTCTGCCAGGTACAGAACTATTAGACATGGTTCAAGCAGAATCAGCTGCAGAAGCATTCCCTATCACTGCTGCCAAGGTGGTAGCATTCCTCTATCATGAGTCTACTTATAAGAAGGTATGTGGTCATAGTGCAAGCCAGACTGGGGCTGTCTCTAAGCTTTCTTCCTCAGCTCAAGGGCTTCTCATTGGGCAAGTCTCACATTGTCCAGGTCATCAATGTATGGAGAACCACCAGCTTAACCATGAGTATGAGCACCTGAAGAACCATGAGACAAGAGCTGGCCTCCAAAAGAATGTGTGCATCCATGCTTCAGGTCTGCATCAAAATATAATGAGATATTAATTATCAAACTGGGGAATCTTTGGTAGAGACCAGCTCTTATATACTAAATACATGGTGGCTGTGCACTACTGGATAAGAAAAGACAGTAGTCATATCATATTATGAAAGTGTTCAATGTATTGGCACATGTGTATAACATGATGCAAACATGAGTATGCAATGAGAATATGGCAGCACTACAATGTGGCAATGTAGCTGAAGGAATGGAAACATACCATTGTGGGAGTGTGATCTGGATCTATCAAGATATGCAAGATCTTAGATATGATCAGAATAAAGGGGTGAGATCTGGATCATAACTCAGACCTAGGGTTAGAAAAGTTAGGTTAAAATGGTGTTTATAATAGATGTAATCTATAACATATGACCCAGAAATGACTATATCTTGGCCATTTTTGAGTCAATTGGCTAGATCTGGGTGTTTGCATCTAGCCCTGAGTGTGTACTATATTTGGTCTCACTATGACTAAGCCTGATTCCCACAGTAATCAGTCACAAAAAATTAACTCTTATGGGTATATGTTATTTGAAGGGGTATCTGACAATAAAATGGCCATAACTTCTTGCTGTGTGAACCAAATTACATAAGAGTTATGTGGATTGGCTATTAGTCAGCCTCTATTTTAGGACTAGTCTTTTTTTGGAGCTAAAATTTAAAAAAACTAGTTTTTAGCAGTCTAGTGAAATTTTTACATTTAAAAAAAAACTGATTTGGTCCAGTTGCCTTATTTGGAGCATGGAAAACCAGACCAGACTGGACTTTAAAACACTATAAGTGCATCACAATCATGATGCACAAGAAGAACAACATTGACATTATGACATAACAAAGAAGACTCATACAGGCCACCATGCAGTCCTAACTATACATGCACATGATGCCAGCATGAGCAGTACCAAGGCCCTAGGTGGATAGAATGAGAGTAGGTCATTCAATTCTGTCTGTGACCATGCATTCCCTCTGGATACTCTATTAGAGGCTGGGATGTATAATAGTTGCTATTCTGAGAAGTATGTACTCCCCATGTGGCTCTCTAGGTAAATACCTGCCTGGCTGCTATGGATAGCTGGATGGCTGCTGACATGACGTGACCTTTAGTTCCCCCCTAGGGCCTGCTTAGCTAGATCTTCTTATTTGTGAAGTCAGCCTAGGCAGAGCTGTAGGATTGTGTTCAGAAGTCTTTACTATCAATTGATATTGCTCTGAAGCAATTTTTCTCTGTCCTTACTTGATTCCACACTGTTCTGCTTCAGGATGGTGCCCTCCTCTACTTCTAGCATCCTCAGCTTCCTAGCTTTAAGTTCCTAAAAGGGAGTCAGAACCCTCTGTGGAGAAGAGGGAATTCCTGAAGGGAATACCAGACTGACCAGTGTATCTATCTGTTCAACACCCCACAGTTTCATGCTTTTGCCAGCCAGTTAGTTCAGCAGATGACAAGTGCTGAAAAGACCTCCTGTCTTGCCTTCTAAAACCTACCACAGTATCTCATTACTAGTGCCTGTAGAGAATTGTCACCAACCTATCATTAGAGCAGTAGACAGAGCAGAGAATGAGGCCCTTTGTCTTAAGGTGCAGAAGCATATTATTATGCAGAACATGCTATTTACTGAGCTCTAGGCCTTTCAACAGTCAAAGGGTTAGAGAGCTACAAGTACTAGTAGAAGGAATACATTGCAGTCATGGTCCAGGGGTATGTACCTTCATTATAATGACTCCCAGTCTGACTGGCTTCACTGAACCAGCTTGTATATAGCTTCCTCTGCTTCACTAGTGTCTGAGCCTTCATGTCCTTTCATTCTAGCTGAGACTATTGGACTAGAATCATTCCCTTACAACCATGTTCACTTCTTCACTATACTGCTTACATAATCAAATACATAGACTATCTCATAGCCTTTTACTGTAGTACTTCATCCACTATCACAAATAACTGTCAAAAACTGAGAACCTCAAGTTATTCTGGCTCAGGATACTTCTGGTGTGTTCCAAGACATATGCTATCATATCACATAAGCTGGAACTCAGAATGTCCAGAATTCTGGAACCATGCAAATTCTGGAACATCAGAACACTCAGAATACTTAGAAAGGCCCAAAAGTGATGTGCATGCATCAAACCTGCTCCTTTTACACATTCTTCTTTAGGCTTTGCTTATTTTAGATTTATGGTTCTCAATCTTATTCAAGCATAGCTTCACTCATAGATTACTTATTGAAGCCTTTGTTCTTTTCACTCAGTCATTTGTTACCACCCTAAGCAGTGGCTAAGGTGAGTATCTACTAATCATTATACTTCTATTATCTTACTCATTCATGTACTAGTGGGCATATCCTGCCCTTTACTTAGTTTTAACAGGCTATGAGCCCTGGCTGCTTCCTCTAGTAATACCAGCAAACTTGAACATCTCTGTTGAACCTTGGCACATTTTTTCTCATGACTCCAGCCTCTTTGAAGCTACTTTCACCCAAGTTTAAGGTCCTTCTCTTGCTAAAAACACTTAGCACATATACTATCTAATATAATAGAGTCAATGATACCTGAAGTGGGCTCCTGTCCTATTAGCCCTCTAAACTTCCAAATCTGGAAGCTTAGAATTACTGTCAAACTTTGTTGAGAAAGAAAAGTTCTTGGAGTCACTACAAGCACTGACCCAAATCCAACATTATTATCAATTCCAAGCTCTTTCAACTCCTTTAGAACAATCAAGCACCCTAGTAACCCAAAGGACATTTGAAAGTGAACTAAGCATGATGAAAAAGCACACAGAATCACTCAGGATCATATCTCTGATGCTCTACTCCTGAAAACACAAACCCACACTACAGTGGACCACCAGGGATGGCCCTTCCAAGGGAAAAACCTTCTCTGTATCCACCATCCCTATCACATGCCCCAAGGATGCTGAAAGGCCACTTATTGGGTGGTCTCTTTTTTCCACAACTTTAAATCACTGCTCTACCCCTCAACCCTTGATGCTGAGACTGGGTGAGTCCTCCTACCCTTTGTAAAACTCTACCAGAACAACATGCTGCTGCATTTCCATGCACAGGCCCTTAAGGCAGAGCCCCCCACCAGAGTCCAGGCACCAGTCACTAGGGCAGCCCCTCCTCTAAATCCCCCCCACTCAAGATTCCCAACTTACCCATTTTGGCCACTGCTGTGAAAGTAGTAGAGCTCTGTCAGGAGATTAAGGAGCTTTGCACTCTCATAGCCACCCTCACCATGAGGCCTCCATTCCCTACTCCCATGTCCCCAGCAATAGCTCCCACAGCTCTCCCACCTACTCTGCACTCCTCTTCTCTCTCTGCCATCTCCATAGACTCTGTCATGAGCCAAACTGCCCCCTCTCCTGGCCCCTCCTCTAGGATGCTTTGAACACTCCCCAGTGCTCTTTGTGATTCAGAACCAATTGAGATCCAGTTGTCCCAAGCTCCCCCTCTATATGCTAGTTTTGACTCCAATGGGGACCTTATGATCTCAAGCAACTCCTTTTCCAACATTGCTGACATCTCTTTCAAAACCAACACACTAGGGAAAGCAGTCAAGCAGTCCCTCCAATCAGTAGAGAACTCTTACATGGCTTGGGAGTATGGAAAGACCCCTCCAGATACTCTTACCCCAATCACCTCCCCTCCATCCCCCCAACTACTGTTACAATAGGACCACCATCTAGGTGCAATCCCACCAGGAAATAGTCTCCACCACCCCTATTTACTCACCCATTACCTATAAATACTTGCCAGACCCAGCTGGATTGAACCACCTCCTCACACTTGCATTCATGGTCCATCATGCAGCCACCCCTCTTTAGCCACCACACAGGCTAATGCCTATACTAGAGCTGTTAACACACAAAATCCATACCTTTAGATGTAGTTAGAGTACCACTCTTGCATGTATTGTCTCATATGGGGCCCTGCCTTGCTGGACAATCAACAATGATTTTTTTTTAAAAAAAAGAGGACCTGGAGGACAGGCTGTGGGTGTAGTTGCTGATGAAACAGGGGGGAGAGGGGAGGATGCATCCCATGATAGGATGGCTAAAATAGTGTGGATCTCCTTGATTTCCTGTTGGAGTTCCATTACCTCTGCTCTGAGAGCTTGGTTAGTAGTAGGGGGGGATTTGGACAGAGGGTTGGGTGCAAGTTTTCCCAGGTGCCAGAGTGTCTTTCCTGTCCTTTGGTTAGAAAGAAGGGGTGGCTATCCTGGTGGCTTGCACTCTGAAGTAGAGCAGCATGTTGTTCTGATATAATTGAACAAAGGGTGGGAGGACTTTCCTGGTTTCAGCATTGGTAGCTAAGGGGCTGAGCTGGGCCTTGAAGGTGTGGAATAAGGATACTATCCTGGGTGGCCCTATTAGTGTCCTTGGGGCAGGAGGTTGGGATGGTTGGGACTAAGTACACTTTGCCCTTGTATGAGCTGTCCTTGACAGTCCACTGTCACTTGAGGGGGTGATGAGTGAGGTATTTCAGAACATAGATGGGGATGGTGTGGGGGAGGAATCTGGCACAAAAAGTGCCCTGGGAGAAGCTGTAAAAAGCTCTTCCAATTTCTGACAGTTGAATGCTTTAGGAAAAGGTGGAGGAGCAGAAGTGGTGCTTTTGAGTTTTTCCACAGAGAGATGGTAGTGGTACAGATTCAAGAGGAATTGGAGAAGAGTCTCTTATATACTATTCTACTGTTTGTACAGGTAATAAATCTAGAGATATGCTATGCTATGGGACAAGGGTTAGGATGAGTGTATATGTATGGTGCATATGTCTAGACTACATAGCTATGATCTATGTCATAGTCATATTGGATTAACATGTGTTAGACTAGAGTAGAGGCATACATGTATAAAATAGACTGAGACTCATTGAGTTGAATATAGAGTTGAGTATAGCTTACATAAGCATGTAGAGTCAAATATAGAGTCGGATATATCTTTACATAAGTATTTAGAATTGAGAATAGATCTATAATGGGCTTAAATAACTATAAGAGAAGATGTTAGGGTCGTGTTGTTCGAGGGGCAGTAACTCCGAGGCTTGGAGTTACTCGGGGTCAGACAGGCGTCAGCTTCAACGTATGTGTTGCGCCCTTGCTGTAAGTCTTGCCTTAGTATTTGTGGAGTACGGAGTACAGAGTTGGACTTAACACCTGATGGTGAAGTTGAGTACGAGTTAGAGATAGAGGTAGACCGTTGAGGTCTTGGAGGTTGGAGGTGATCGGGAGTGATCAAGAGGATAAAACTAATATTCAGACTAAAGAATACAGAGGCAGAGTATGGGAGTTTATATACGGGAGTCAAATGCAGATTAGTAAACAGAGCAGTGTGGATTTGTAAGTATGAGTAAGACAGGAAATCAGGAGAGACATAACCGGAGTGAAAGCAGGACAGAAACATAGCCAGAGCTGTGCTTGTAAGTGAGACACAGGTATAGTACAGAATGAAGACTAATACTAAAAGGGAATAACGCCGGAGTAATTGGAGTTGTAAGTCCGAGATGGTGCGAAGTAGAATCTAAGAGGAACAAAGTGAAGATGTGCAGAGATGATCGGAGATGGAAGTCTGGGATATGACAGAAGAGGAATATGTTTGTAAAGGGTGAGATATAAGCCTATAGAGTCAAATATAGGCTTGTAGCAGGCTCAAATAGCCATAAGATAGAACAATTGAAGTCTTATTATAATAGTACTGATGTGTAGGTGTGCTGGCAGTTGTTTGGAGTGTTAATCATAGTGATTGTGATTATAACATTTTGGATGATATATAGATCAAATAAATTCCAAAAATATGAAAAAACCACTAAATATTTCCTGAATGGTAGTATAGATAGGGATGGCTGTGCACTAGTTGCAACCAGTTGCACCCAGTCTTTTATCAGTTGTCTGACTTCTCTCCAAACCAGGGAACTACATCTGGACTTTGAAACACTACGTGATGAATTGGATAAAGCAAGCTATACTCTTGAAATGGAATCTCAATCATCCTCATGTTCTACATTACAAATGAACTACTCACTTTGAAAGTGGCTAGAGATCCAGAAGGAGGAGCTTAACACTAAATGGGCTAATGGTGAGACCCAATTCAAGCATCAGCAAGAGTTCAAACTTGTTGAACAAGTAGCTGGAATACACATAAGTAATACAATGGTTGGGTATCTCTTCTGGGCCCAGTTGACTCAGGGATCAGTCATCTTATTCTATCTCACCTGACTCCTCTAGAAATTCATCTGATCCATGCTCCTTGTATTCTAATACTGAATTTTCTTTGCCACTTACCCAGCTGTCATCTCATCATTTTGACCATACTACCAGTACATTCCATGGTTGTCTGCTAGACCATTCTTTTTCTGGTTCTTCAGGACCTTTAAGTTCCTATTTGTTCTCATCTTTCCCTCAAATTAGTGCTATATTTTATTTCTTTTTTTAGAAAAATTGTGAACTCCAAGTTGTATGGCTTGTGGTCTGTACTATCATATTACTTGCCTTGAATTCACACCTTCACTCACCCCTCTTTCCCTGCTTTGTCAATAATATAAGGCTCACCAATTGCCTAGGTCATTTCAATGTGCATGAAATACTTGACCCAGTGACCTTCAGGAAAGATTGTGGGGTCCTTGGCAATCTCAGTTCAGATACTCTGAGGGTGACCAAGGCTATAATTGATGATATGTAGGTTATGCCCATGATAGTAAGCTATTACTAACTCTGTATTGAGGACAGCATGTGATATGCAAGGGAAGTAACCATATCTGACAATAGAAGAAAAATTTCCCTTTTGATCCATGAAGGTATCATCATAGTACCCTTTAGGCTTCTCAAAAAGGTCCACCATTGACTCATTAATTGTGGAAATTCCCTCTCTTCAATCTAATTTTCTTTCGATAAACATACAAACCAATTCAAGATCCTCTGAGTTGTGGTGTGCATCTGGAATATAAATGAAATTGTTGTGCTGGCCAAGAAGCACAACCATAATATGGTTAGTACAGTTTATTACTATTCCAAAACCCACTCCTGCTCATTCATCTATTTTCTCCACAATAGCAGAATTCCCATAATGCCTAATGTAATTGAGAAAGATAGCAAACTGAATGGAAATGGAAAATTGTGTGTTGTTTGATCTCAAAATAAACACTGGGTTCTGCTGATTTGGTCTAGGATACAGTTGAAAATATCAGGACCCATGTTGAGTTGTTTGATAAAACAGATGGGACTGAAAGTTCATAAAGTGAGCCAGGAGATACGACTATGGGGCATGTGAAATTAGTGATATGATGTAGTTCAGATAGTGTGATCTCTTCACCTCATCTTGCAATGCACACAGCATTGATCAATTTTCACTAATGTGAATTTCTTCTCTCTCTACTGAACTGATTGAGCTAATCAACTTAAATGAGTCTGTCTCAGGTTCTGTGTTGAAAGAGAAGATGCTGGGAGTTGTTTTACTCTAAGGAGAGAACAATATGAAGTAGTTTAGAGTAGGTCTCTACACCACTTTAAAAGAAAGTAATATGATTAGCTTTAGGTCAAGTGATTTATTAGATAAGAGAGATAATTGTATTGAATGATAAAGAGTGGATAAGTAAGAATATGAAATAGTTAGTAATGCTTATCTATGCTGTCATACTGATGTGATGTTATAGTCTGGATCATGTATTTGTAATGTAAATAACAAATAATCTAGACTGAAGGTTTAGATCTGTCTCTATAATGACTTAAATGAAATGTGTTTTGTAGAGATAATAATGGTATAACCATTTTAAGTAGTGCTTATGTAACATGCATCAGTGACTAATAGGTATATGAAAGATGAAGTTTATATGAGAAACACCTATAGTTTCAACATATCCATGATCTAGAGAAGAAATGAAAGAAAAGTCAAAGGCACTATGAATTCTCTTGGATTTGGACAACTGCACAACATCAGTCAGCTCCTGATGATCTGGCAAACATCTATGATGATATCATTAGCAAACTAATCCTTTTCAATGACCAAGGCTCCAGCATTTAACCACATGCTATGATGGTCTGCAACAATCAGAACTTCCTATGTGTACACAACACTATGTACATATATATAGAGTTTACAAAATATAATACATGATATGCAATGACTTGAGTACAACTAGTCCAAAACTATGTCAAGAATGAGGGCAGATTGATTAGGGAGTACTAAAGCCATAAAGCATAGTTGAATATGAGAACAGTAGCAGAAGAAACAATCATGAAACTTGACATATAAGAAAGAACAAGAGAAAAAAGAAATAACATATCTTTTGGATTACTAGCATGACATAGCAAATACATTTCTTGGATCACATGTTCACAAACTGTTGAGTATCTACTCTATCTAATGAAGAGATGAACATGGCTAATGAGTTTATCTGTGGCCTGTGCATCACTTTGGGCATTTTTGAGCAAGATCCAATTGAGTTGCAGAATAAGAGAGTTGTGGTAAATGATCTCATATGTAAGATCTTTGCATATGGAGGAAATTATTCTATTACCCCAAACAGCCTTTAGAAGCAAGTAGCCCTCTATGCTGCTGTGCAGTCCTGACCCTATTCTAACATCCAACAATGGCTGTGATGCATGTTAACAAATGGTATTTTAATGAGACTACTTCTGGTACCATGACAAAACTTACCATTCTGCCAGATGAACTATTGTAGTTAAGGGAAGCTTTCTCACAGTTGCAAGCTAAAGACAATTTTAACTCAGAATTGATTTTATCAATCTGAAGGTTGCCGACCAGTTGATGAATAACTATAGTGAGGATGCATGAATTTTACATGAAGAGATTGTGGGAAATCCTTACCATTGGAAGTTGCATGACTTTTTTATTGAGCTATTCAATCACTATTTCTCAATTGACTTCTATATCAAGCAGTGAAAGTACTTGATGGGCTGTCAACAGAATAGCCAACCTGTTCACAAATATATTATTAAATTGCATAAGCTATAGAATCTGATTAGAGAGATCAGTCCATGTGAAAAGATAATTAAAACTATTTTCATCTTGACTATAGTCTGAGTTGTGGAAGGATAAACAAAATCTGGAGAAGTTGTCCACCTTGAGTAAAGTTATCATTGTGGTATAGAAGTTCTGGAAATTATACCAGTCAATACCTAGCATAGTAAGAAACACACCAAGAAGAGCATTGTTACATTCAAAGTCTGTCAAAATGCTAAGAAAGCAGACACAGCAAAGCTAGAAAAGCTTACTAAGAGGTACAATCTCATTAAAAAGAAGTATAATATGTAGTCAAACACAAATTGTACTTTAAATACAAGCAACCTAGGCATTTGAGTAATGTATGCCCTAAAAAAGAACACATCATCTCATGTGATAGTAGATCTAAACCAGTGCGAGACATTGGTACCTTAAATTAGCATGCATGTTGATTATCACATAGAGAACTTATGAGATCTCATAGATTCAACTGAGTGAATTGATGGACTTGACTTAGGGAATCTAGGTGATAGATGGATAATTCATTAATAACAAGAGTGGAACAAATCCTACATGTGAGTGTAAGCATACAAGGTCCAACCAATTAGCTTTAGGACCAATAGATGCTGTATGCTATTGTTTATGCATTCTGTGGCCACATGACACTACATGGGACATGCTGAATGAGTAAAAGCCATTAAACTCATTTATTAGCTACAGCTATAGTGACTATATTCACTATGAATAGATTCAAGGAGTCACACAGTAGAGTTAGGAAGGCTGAGTCAAGACTATTGAGGCATGTGCAGCCTTCCATATAATGATTGATACTAAATAGATTCCTGTCATCCTTGCTCCTCCTAGGGCTTGCCACAAAGGACAAGTGAACACCATATCTGGACATGAGATCTTAATGAAACCCCTCTGCCCTCTTACCTCCCTTTTGTGACAAGAATGACAAGGGTGCTTTGCTTAAGATGCCAAAGATACTATTGTCATCAAATGTGTATGACAAGATGTAGGATTGCACTATTAATGCAAAACTCAGCAAGTCCATTTTGGTCCAAGGAGGAGATGAGGGAGAGCAGATATGTGTCTGGAAACAGGGGAATCAGAGACAAATCGCTGAGTGGTCTGCTAGGTAAATGACAACAACTTGATGAAGCCAAGATGGCATATCTGTCGTATACCCTTTCTGTTACAATCACTCTGAACCTTGCTGACACCTTGCTGACCACTACCATAATCTAACCATTGGTGCTCTCTCACTACTACTATCCTAATCACTCTATTTTATAGCTATTTTCCCATATTTTTCCATTGCCATTTAGGCTTGCTATAAGTCTAATACTTTGTTCGAATAATTAGCCCCTATTTGACTTTATCCATATGAACCAGACTATTCTACACTGGCCCAGGCCTGGCTATGGTCCAGACCCATTAACCCTTGACCAGTCTAGACTATACAAACCCTCAAACAACTCTAGACTCATCATTCCATTCCACACATGTTTGCCTCATGCCTACTCTACACATGTTCTCCTCATGTCCACTTCCCCCCATGCCTTGTCCAGACTCCCTATGATGCAGATACATTCTATGGCTATGCAGCCTGGATTCCTAAACCCTCAGCCCATCCAGAACCCTTGTCCCATAGCATAGCATATCTATAGATTTATCATATACCTGTACAAACAGTAGAATAGTATATAAGGGACCCTCCCAGCTCCCAGAAGGACCCAGTCTTGTCCTCTCTGGAGTTTTCCCAAACCTCTAGTGCCTTTGACTCGCTTTCACTGTTCTTCAGCAAATAACTTAAGCCTGTTAAGGTTTGGTTGTTTCACTTTCTCCTAACTCCTAGCTTACTTCGACATCTCCAATCAACTCCTAGATTCTCTGCTCAACTCCATGATCTCTGCTTACTTCAATATTACTACAATGTTTTCTCCATTTGTACTAGTTCTGATTTGTAAGTACTTTGATACCTGTGTTCACTTAGGAGCACAGCTCCACCATTCATATATATCTGATTCCTTCTGGTTACTCATTCTCTGTCTTACTCAGCTCTTACATAGCTTTAGTAATCTCTACCTTTCTCTGAGTATATAAATCATAGTTACTTCTGTGTAACTTTAGCTTGATTATCAACTTAGACATATTATGACTCCTCTCTAATCTTGTCGCTCTTTACTCCAAACTCCCTCCAAAGTCCTTCAAACTCCATGTCCAAAATATTAGAACATGACACTGGCAAGGAGGCAGCATATAAGCTGAACCCAATGTCCTTATCCTGACCTCCAGAGCTTTGAAAGCCCCTATTTATTGAAGTTTGCACTGGAGGTCAGCACTGTCATGTCTTTAAGGGCACTCCTATGGTACTACACCAGCCAAGAATTGGTGAAATATATAGTACATATACAAATAAGTTTCCAATACAAACATGAGAGCTTTAGCCAATTCAATGCAATCATGTTCACTGAAATGCTCATGTGGAGCTCTTTCTTGAAAGTGGGAAGAGACCTAGATGGGATGACTTAGTGGGTGATACCATTGAACACAGGCAATCAGTGACAGCAGGAGGTGTTGTGGACTCTGGAGAGAGAGCAATTGTAAGTGTGAGATATGGTCATGCCATCTAGGAGGCCTGGCAGTAGTACAATGTCCAATTTCATGTAGGAAGTGGGGCTTACTGAAGCCTTACCTAGTTCTATCACTATCATACATACATATCTGCCCTATGTATACAAGCCAACTCCCATACTCACATGACATCAACAGCACCATATCATTGACAGATTAGTCATTCAAAGGGATCAACTGGATTCACTAGCTGACCCCTTTGCATGTGCTGCCCAAGCTGGCACATGCAAGCCCTTTTGATGAGCATGACTGCATGTCCAGCACTGCCACATGTACATGATATAAATGCATATTGATTCATACCATTGATCCTCATCCTGCACAACTTTTGTATGATGGGAATAAGGACTTATGAAATGATATTAACAATCTTGAAGCAGTCACCCTTCTGCAGAAGATGGGTGTGTCAGATCTTGAAAACATCAAACTTAGCAGTAGATCATTCACTGCAGCGGCTTTGCAAAACCATCAACAACACTAGGATCCATCAGTCACACAGCTGTGCCACTGTTTTCATTCACAATATATGGCCCAAGTTCACAAGAATTGGCTAATACAACTTGGTCTGTAATGCTCATGGTACTCATACACTCACTTTTTTCAGCTTTTTGAAACTTTATACAATATAATAAATCTAGTCTGGATATAATAATCTTTGGAGAATATGGTAGTTTTACTTGTATGTAATTTAACATACCTCATGGACTGACCATAAACTGCTGATTGGGGAACATAGGAACTCTGATCTAGCAGTTCCTTGTTGAAATTGTTTAGCTGCATTATACCTATGATCTCTTTAGACCTTGTATGTAGAATTGATAAAATTTTTATCTTCTGAAATAACTATTCATAGAGACTATGATCCCATTTTTTTTGAAGTATTCTTCACAATGTATTGATGTGAATTTCTTTACATTACAAATATTCCAGTCAGAAGTATTCTTTAAGTTTACCTCTACACTTTAAATTCATAATATAGGTTATTTGTTATGGCTGGGAGCCTTTCTCTTCTTTCAGTTGTTTCATCTCATCCTCCAAACTGAGTGTAGCTGACCATTCTTAACAATATAGGTTTCAACCTCTTGGAGTCCTGCATTGAGTGTATATGCTGGTTTCATCCATCTTTAGTGGTGGATATTTTTACAGCTATGACATAATACACCTCACTCATACTGTCCTCAAAATGAAAGCATACAGCAGAAAGACTCTCTCACCAACAACTCCAGACATTATGTCAGATAGCTATCACTCTTTGCTAATTCTGCCATTGAAAGTCTCAGTGTGATTACACTAAGCAAGAATATCAGGGAAAATATCAAAGAGGAGCCTTCTCAACTTGCTCCTTGTGGTTCTAGAGTCCAAAGGCCCTGAGTATGAGCAAGATAAAGAATGTACTGGCAGAGAAGGCATGTGGTGAGCTTGGCTGTGCAGTGGAATGCACTAAATGCTTGCTGGATTAGATAAAGATGACACAAGAAGAAGCAGAAGAGTTTGTGGATGAACAAGGGCCAACCACTTCCCTGGCCAAGAGACAGTAGAACTTCTGGTGCTAGAAGAGGGGAAATCTGACACTATATATCTTTCAAGAACATTTTGTAGTTGATATATTCTATTTTTTCATTCTACTTTCTTTTTATGTCATTTAATAAAAAATCTAAATGGTTCAAATATTTTCACCTCATAGGTCTCATTTCATTGTGAACAGATCTCCAATGGAAACTGAATAAACCAACTCAGAACATCTCAAAAAACATCTCTATGATAATCAAGATCAAAATGAAACAAATTGAAAATGGTCATCAAAAATAATATACCCCTAGCACATAACCTGGAATGGCAATGGAGTATCTAGAAATTTCTACTGAATATGTTGGAGACATCCAGGAAGTGTCAGGAACAATAGATACATATTCACCCATGTGAGGTTGTATATTTAATACCTTGGAGGTGCTCCTTCACAAGATCAAGGAGGATGGGTAACTATTGATCAGTATATCTCCTTCACCATGCCATTCAGTGTGCTCACACAAGCTTATTTACATTCAACTATCTAGCCTGATGCCTTTTCCAAGAGTAAATCTGTCAGGTAGTTTTAAAATCAAAAAAGTCAATGAACTCTTCAAACATAACACAAAGCTTGCCTGCTAGTGTGACTTGGATCAACTATTCACCTATGAAGCAAAGCATGATTCATACAGTTTGGTTCCTTTCTACTCTCAATAACTCTCTGTTTGTGACTTTGTGCCCCATAGACTAAATCCTTCTGTTACACCTTCTTTGGGTGGAGGTGTCTTATGACAGGATAGAAAACTTGAAGTTGTAAAAAAGATCTTGACTTAATTGGCCTGAGTAATGTAAGCTTCTGAACACCTTTCAAACCTTCTTTTCATATTCAGTGCAAGTGATTCTGAAGATTTCCTTTATCAGAATAAGTAGTTCTGGTTGCTTCTGTGCCTAGAAGTGAGTGCCAGGTCTTTAGGACAGTGCAAGACCATGAACCTTAGAGATATGTTCTGGAAATCAGTCAAAAATAAGACTACTTTCCAATGTGAAAGATGGGAATGGGGTGTAACTCATTTTCTA
The DNA here is from genome assembly GCA_038090575.1 of Tylopilus cf. pernanus. Lineage (NCBI taxonomy): Eukaryota > Fungi > Basidiomycota > Agaricomycetes > Boletales > Boletaceae > Tylopilus > Tylopilus cf. pernanus. Next base: position 22,783 of record JBBPMZ010000030.1, on the reverse strand, counting down.
GTGCCTAACTATTATGATGTTTACATATGTGATATGATCAGCTGTAAAACTGATTGAAATCTTGTTAGAGAGAAGCTCCAAATTCAAAATTCTCCATGCTTTTAGAAACAATCTAAACCCTTCTAGATCTGGTCTGTTCTACAACTTTTGTCTGGCAGGTCTCTATCTTCTCAAGTGGTGAAATAGCGATTGACATCTAGTTATCGAGATGTAGAGGAATCATAATCAACTACCAGAGAGCTAGTTTCTACTCTCTACCAATTGCACCACTGAAAATCATATGGATGTTGGCTGACTAGGTTACCCATGGGCTCCAGTCATACTGAGAGCATAATATTCTCTCAGTTTGCTGGTCTGCAACCTCAACACAAGACTGGCAGAGTGCATGACTAGAATTCCTTATGGATATTGGGTAAAATTCTAACATGTTTATGTGATTTGGTGTCCCCTGTGTGCAGTTTCTCTTACTTTCTGTAATTTCATTCCACCCTTCAGAATGGTAGGAACCTGTGGAAACAATTAGAAAGAGTCAGCGACCCCTCAAAAGAATATGCCTCACTTGAAATTGTGTTCTAGTTTTTTCTGACTGAATCTAATATGGTATTAGGTCTGCAAGCATGGTATAAATGTATTGGTAAATATAAGTGAAGGCCGGCTATGCCACTGACCAAGTGGTTGCTGAGGAGGAGTGAAAGGGATGAAGCTTTCAATAGATAACCTATGGGTGAAGTGATGCTTAAATAAGATTGAGAAGCATAAACTTAAAATAAGCACAAAAAGTATAAATATCCAAGAAGGAACTGGTTCGATGTGTATTACTTCCATGCCTTTCTGGGTGTTCTGATGTTTCCAAAGTTCTAGACTTTCTGTGGTAGATTGCATGCAGTTTTCTGAGTTCCAGCTTGTGGCGCCATTGCCAAGACCCTGACTCAAACCCACACACTCAATACAGCCTTTGGCCACGTTTTCATCGAGAACAACACCGCTCTCTCACTCATATCATGCCTAGTATTGATCTTTGTAGGTCACTCACTCATAGATGCTTGGTTCAAACCATGTGACATCTATGCCAACCATGTGTATGTTCTGCTCCTGCCAACCTGGGCATGCTATGTGCCCAGTGAGATGAGAGGAGTATGCTATATTATTGGGAGATGACAGGAGGTTTATTGTGTGTCCTCCTATCTTCTGTGTAGTGACAACAATGGTCTCTAAGCTGGTAGATGGGGGATATTCATTATGAACCTTCCACATCACGAAGCTTCAGAGGGGCAGACTGCCAGTTACACAGCCCACAGGTCATCCATACCCCAACATCATTTCCCTGATGATGATGTCATATGGTGTCAGTCTACTAGGTGGAGGGCAGTTCAATCCAATCTGTCTATATACCATGCTCTTGGTAGATGACCACCATGCTATTCATATGCAAAAAAGGCCTATGTTCCTTCCCACCACCCAGGCTATTATTGTTTGCCAGATATTATCCATTTTGTTGACATCAATGACCGCGGCTTCAATCACACAGCTGATCACGTAGCCACCATGGAGATTATCGATGAACCAGTGAACACCAACACAAATTTAAATTGATCACTATGGTCATGTTAGGTCTTCAATGCTGAAGCAGCACAGAAATATGTAGAAAAAGACTTGCCAGATGACCAACCTCTTGAGACAATCAAAGCCCTGTTTAACATGCACTGCTGGAGCACAGGACACCACGAACAATCCTCTTCAACCTCCTCAGAAAAATGGCAAGTCATCAAAATCATCCTGGATTCTCTGGATGTACCCCATCAGCCCACTGTAGCTCTCCAGTATGGATGTTAGAGTGCATATCCATGACTATGAAGTAAGGGATGCCAGACTGAATAGAGAGTGTTTGATACACCCTACTGTGGGATTTGTGGCCTTCAATTCACATGGCTGCACCTGCTGGCATGTGTCAGCAGAGTGTGCTGGGCAAAGCTTTCACATTCTCAAATGAAAAAAGATAGCAATGTACAAGGTCCATTTTCAGCACATCTGCAATAGAGATCTCCATGCTTGAAAACAACATCATGTTTACTAGTACAAGCAGCCATGCCAACTTTGCCCATCTTCTACCACCATATCTGAAGAATTGATACTGTCTTATTTTGTCAGCCACATGCATGTTTGTACTAGAGCCACCAGATAGAGCCATCTTGAAGGCACTCACAGGGAGCTGTTTTCTGTCCTAGCTTGGCTGGTTACGCCACCTCTTTGCATCACAAGGAAGGCAAAAGAAGTCATTGCTGGCTGGTGCTGTCAGTCTTAATGCAACCATTCATGGCCTGCTCAGACACCAGTATTCCTTTGCAATGACAAGGAGCTTCGATGGCTCACATCGCAGACCTGAGAGTCTGGAGGTATGGTTACATTGGCAAGTGAGATACTGATAACAGTACATAATGTAAGATGGACAACATGACAGAAATTTATACCTATCAAGAAACAGCTCAATCAATAAGTCTAAGCTAAGAAATCACTTTTTTTGCCTATATTTTCATGACTCACATGGTACTATCAAGAAGAAGATGGCCTGACAAGAAGTTTAGAAAGATGCAAAACAGCCTACTTGTCAGTTTCTATGTAATCAACAGAGGTCTTGGAATTGTTGGTTACCATAATGTCATACTCTTCAAAGGGGATTGGTTAGGTTATTCTTCTTTAGCTTTACACTTGTCTTCTGCTGGGGCCTTTCCTTTACCCCTCTTATTTGTGCATGGTGCTGGAATGAGATGGGGGGGGTATCACATGCCTGGTCCTCAAATTCACCTATACAAGGGAATAGGGTAGAGAACATTCCAGGCTCCTAGGAGACTAGGTTATCTTACTCACTCATGGGTCATCATCCCTTTTGGATTATAAGATTGCTAGCTGGGACCCTTGGGACCAGTCAAGGTACTCTTTTGACTTCTATATCAATCATCAGAACCACTTATCAGAACATGCAAGCTATCCTGGAGAATATCTCTAGTGGTGTGTCAGCCTGAGTCGATATTGTGGATGGAGCAGCAAGACTCTATATACTTTGGTGGCATACAACCACTAACTTCCAATTTTGGCAACTTCACATACAATCTCAAACATTTTCACATTTTCACATTTGACATCATAGTTTGGAAAACTATAGCTATACAAGAGCATCTGTGGCATCTGTGAGGCAGTCTATCACACTTTGGACCCACTGTGGAGTTCTGGGAGAATGCAAATCAAGTTGGCGATGAAAAATGCCAGTTCAGTATGGTTGACAAACTATTCCAACAATTCCTAAAGGAAATCAACACAGAAAGGATTTGTCTTTCTTGAGCATTTAATGAATACTTTGCCCTAAGAAGTCTAAGATTACACCACAGAATGAGCAAGAGATAGTCAAGATGGGGAGGATGACATGTGGGCACCAGTAGGAGATCTAGAACTGGATGTTGGACAAAATCACAGCAAGTTCATGTGAATCTCATTAAGATATTGCTGAAGCACAACTTTGCAACAGGATAGACAGTCCACACCTTATACTGCAACTGATCTTGTCATATGATTTCTGATTTGGACACAGAGGTATAACATTCCAATTACAGTTTCACTTCATCAACTCCACGTTGGTGTTCCCTGAGAAAACTGCCAGGATCCAGTGGAAGGGTGGATTGAACATATATGCCATTTTCTGCCACAGGAATGAAGCTTGTAGGTGAGAAATTTCCATCTTTTTGATTTGAATCATTTAAAGAAATGGATTTTCACCCCTCACTTCATATGATGTTGGAGAGAACATAGTGAGAGGACTTGGCAAGCCACCCATGCCTAGAAAAAGATGATTGGCTGGAAAACATGTGGTTCTGCCTCAGATGCCTTTTGTATGGAGGAGTTGGTCATGAAGATCACACTTGATCCCATGCAGGAGAATGTAGGATGTAAGGATGCAGAAACTGAACAGAAATGAATGGAATTTATGGCACTTATCAGAATGCACCTCTTGCATTCCATATTGGACATAGTACAGGGATGGCACCTGAGATGAACCTCAGGTTCTCGAAGTGTTTGAAGGCATTGCATTTTGGAGGCCTCATGATGCACTGCCAATGGCATGATTTATGCATTATGGCAAAAAACAGATACAAATGAAAAGGGGCACAAGCACCATATTACTGGAACCATGGTGGAATTCATTGACCTTGTGAATGACCCTACAATGTAACAATGTAACCAGGTGACCGTGTGTGAGAATTCCCTCAATGGCAAAAATCTCAGCACAGGTGCACCAACATTCACAAGACCGCTGCTTGTCTTGAGCATCGCATTCTCATATATCCGGTTCAGCAAAGCAGAAGAAGACATATGATATTACAGGTGGTCAGGACCAGGTTCGGAACCTAGACTTCGCAGGGCTGGAGGCTGGTTATGTATCCAGGATATCTGACACTGTTGTGGTATGGATGTTGTCAGAAATACTGGATGCAAGATTTGGGCAGTGATATGCCCCAAGCGTGGCATTTGTCCAAGTTCATTGAAGGAGCTGCACTAGCACTTGGATGCAGTGATAGAAATGTCGACAAAAGGCAAGTTTGTGAATACTAACATTGCCACAGTCTGTCTTGAAGAAGGTGACATCATGTAAGTGTGATTAGACATTGGGATTTACTGAATTCAATGCTGTATTACACTCTCAGCCCCATGAAGTATGACATCCAAGTCTCACCATTTCCATCAGTCAACCACATTTGCAAACAGTTTCAGTTACCCTTGGTTCCTCTGCAACAACACTGCATTGGATGTTGCTGCTGCTTCTGCCTCCTTGAGAGTCACTAGGTAGTCTCATTATTATCTGATCATCGTGTCACAAATAAGCAGGACTTGCCACCATAGGTTTTCTTCCCTTACCTTAGGGAGGAAATCCACTAGAATGTCAACATATGTTTCACTGGTGACTTGGGCATCATCTGAACAAACCTTGTCGAAAGACAATGTATTGACAGTGAATTACTCTCTAAGTATCATTTTGATCGAATTCTAAATTTCATTATGCCTGGTGATACTGAGATGATGTGTAGACTATGCTGGGTGTCATTGAGTTCAGTTCTGAGAGCTTGCAAGAATCACATGCTTCTGCATTTACATGACCAGAACCACCTGTGGCTTGAATGGTTGGATACTCAGCAGAAAGAGCACACAAGCCATGGGTTGTATACTGAGTGATTGCCTTGGGGTTTTCTGACTCATCATGATCTATAGCAATCAATGGACCTACAAGGAACAATGCTCCAACAACAGAGTCAACTGTCCAGACCAGGGAGTTACCTCAAACCAGACCAGAAGTGTGAGGGTACAGGTGAGCCCTGTGGATTTACATTGTTGTTGACATTTTCTCTCAATATTTAGCAATTGTTAACTGGTTCATATTGCCCCAGACCAGAGAATGCAGGTACCTCCAGCATCAAAATGTCTCTAACAAGAATCTGTTGCTCATGAAAGATGCCATTCGACTCATCAATGCTAGGGCAAAGCCATGGCTCCTCAATTGGCACATCAGCCAGGAACTACCATCTGAGGACAAACAACATAACCAAAGCAGCTCAGCTGATCTGCTGGAATGTCTCACATTGAGAGATGCTTATAAAAATATGTAGTCATTCAGAATATATAATATTGTATTTCTTTTGAGAATACATGAAGGATCAGCTCAACCTTTCTTTGTTCATTTGAGTTGGAAGTCCAGAACTTGCCAGTCCAAGAGTAACCATCATATGATGCACAATAGAGGCTCTGTTCTAGAGTCTACTCTTTCATACTTCCGCAGTTCTACCACTTACAGACCATTTGAATTCCCTGCTTGAAAAGTTTAGGGATGACTAACCAGGCATCATTACTCATCTTATGATTCATGGTTGATAGAGACATGCAGTGAGACTTCAGGCCCATAATGAAACAGCAAAATAATACATCATTCTACCATTCCACATTCTAATGTTCACTAAATAATTTCCAACTCCATCATGCCTGCACATATTTCTTTGCCATATTCAATGGTATGGTGATTCCTATTCCTTGAGAAAGGGCCTGTCCTTTATGTAGTGTAGAGGCACAAGTAGCCACAGGGCTACCTATGTGGAACCGCTTGCAGCATGATAAGTAGGTCTTGAGCTCATGCAGGCTTGCAGCCTTGTTGGATTCAGTTTTAGCACTAACACCAGCTGCCACTGCTGACCATGAACCATGTAACAGGCCTAATCAACAAACAACTCAATAGCTCTATCATCACTTCAGAGAGCCTCTGCAGTTCATCTTGCCTTCAGCTTAGGTATTACTGTGTTAACAAAATGCCCATGTTTGACAAACATTTGGCTGGATTAAAGACAACTGATGCATATGTCAAATCAAATAACTTGGTGATGTGAGTTTGAATGCACTTTTGGTTCACCTTCAGTGCTGGTCTGGCATCATCCAAAGAAAGAAAGATGGTGCCCACAAGGCCCAAGCCTGTTGTGAATTCCAATTGTAGTGCAATCACATCATTTTTACAAGAGAGTAGAACAACACATTAATGAATCTGATAGCCTAACCATACACCCTATCATGCTTTCATTTATTTATGCCATTTTATAATAGGCTTCTCATTCCCCAAGTTTTCCATTAAAACTCATTATATGAGCCAATATATGCTATAGCACTTACCCTGATAGAACTATAAGTCTTAGAGTAGGAGTTAAGCTGTTGAGTTGACTGAAAATCAAAACCATTCTTACAGTTGTCAAGGATAGTGGTTCAGGATTTCTGTCCAAAGTAGGACAAAACTGTGACATAATTGCACTTTGCAACATCACTTCATGTTGTTGGGATCTGTTACCTGAAGACAATTATGAATGGTGGTATCCTCAAGAGAGTTTTCATCTTTTGGTTTGGTTGCATGATACACATGCATTTGCGACAAACTGCCATTTCCTCACCTGTGCTGATTTGTGCTTGTTGTACAATTATCATATAGATGACAATAATGTGATTGTCAAATCTCTCTATGTGTGTTTTGCATTTCTCTGCTTTTTCCTAGGATATTACATATAATGATATTTTATAGATACATTATGTATATAGTCTAATATATGCTGCTAGCTGCTTGAATGATGTCTGAAAGTGCTTGAACAGTTAGATATTAGCATATGAGTAAAAAACAAAAATATATCCACTTTTTTGACATATTGAACATACAGTCTAAGATTATATATCTAGCTACCCTCAATATCTATAACATATCCAAAGCTCAAGTTTTTGAGAAAAGAACCAAGAAAATTATGTCACATTCTCCTCCTATCTTTTTTCTAGGCCAGAGATGCTTTTCTAGTAGCTGGAATGCTTGAGTATGGTGGGCCATGGGATCATTCTTATATGTACTAACTTTAGTCTGATCATTTGGAGTCGTCCTCTGAAGCCTAACAAACTCTCTTAGGACACTTTTTCAATCTCTGTACATAATAAGATATAAAAACTAACTATAATATATGGGTTTAGGACAGCTATCTAGACATCTTTCAAAGTATAAAAATACATATGAGATCAATTTTCTATATCATACAATAAAGAGTGAAAGCTAGAACAAGTGATTTGAACAGTCTTATGAAAAGTGTGGGAATAAAAGTGAAAATTTCAGTGACTTGAGAAAATACCTTCCAAAGGAGTATATCAGTGTTATAATCAATGGATTAGACATATATTTACTAGACAGACTAGGATATAGCCTTTCTTTGGTTGTGGAACTTCTTAAACCACTGTTCTTAAATAATTATTTTATAACTATTTGTCTTTACTCTTGACTTTCAAAGTGTATTTATTGCAAACTTTAGATGCACTATCTGGCTTGTATACATTTTCACATTTTTTACACTTTGGTATATTTGGTTACTTGTAAAAGGTTACAGATATATTACTATGATATATATCTGACCTTTTTATGTCTGTTCTACTGAATGTGTCTGTTCTACCATCTTTTCATCCTATGATGGAGATAAATTTCTTATATATATTCAACATGATTCAATGAAGCTATCATCACACTCCATGAAACATCTTGAAGATCTCAGCTATGAAATCAAGGATGCTTTCCTCAGGAAGAAGATGGTGATATTTGTTCCCACACAACTCTGCCTTGAAGCAATTTGTTTACCCCATGACACTTCAATCACAGGATACTCTAGTGCTGAGAAAACAATATATCTGGCCACATATGCAAAAAGAAATAAAAAATTATATATCACATTGTGAAAGATGTGCATGCTTCAAGGGATCCAATCAGAAACCAGCAAGATTACTTAACCCATTGGAAACCCCCAATACACCTTAGAAAGATATCTCAGTAGAAATCATCACAAATCTTCTCCTATCACACAATTATGACCTCATTCTCACAGTTATAGACTGATTTTCTAAAAAAGTTGAATTCATTCCCACTGTTAAAACATGTTCATCCCTTAATCTAGCAAAACTTTACCTTGCTCATATGTGGAAATATCATGGCTTACCAAAAATGATCATATCAGATCACAGACCAATTTGCTTCTGAATTAACTAAAAACATATGCAAAACCCTCTCAATCACCTCTAAATCATCCTCAGCTCATCATCCACAAACAGATGGACAGACAGAGCATATGAACTGAGAAGTTCAGCAGTATCTTAGAACCTACTGTGTTGAAAACCAGAATGATTGGTCAGAATGGCTGCCCATCACACAGTTCACCTATAACTATTAAAAGCATACTTCTATAAAATTCTTACTGTTTGAAGTAACAAAAACATATCAGTCTAGAATGGGAATAGAGCCCACTTCCACTTCTTCAAAATTGCCACACATAGACACATTTATTTCAGATTTCACTGACATTCTCAAACAAATAAAAGAAAATGTAAATAAAGCACAAGAATCTATACATGTTCCAGTGGACAAACACCACTCTAAAGCCCCAATCTATGCTCCAGGAGATAAAGTATGGCCCTCAACCAACAATCTCTGTCACACCCACCAATTGAAGAAACTCAGAACAATGGCTCGGCCCTTATGCTGCAATCTCTATGAAAGGAAGCAATGCCATTGAGCTAAAACTTCCATGAACTATAAAAATACATCCAGTGGTAAACATCTCATACATAAAACTCTTGGGTTGAAGTAACTGAGGACCAAGAAGAATAGCGTAGAATTGACATTAGTAGTTCAGACGAAGGAGGTAAGCACAACAGAGATTGAGTAAACACTCTAATGAGATAAGCTAAATAGACGATAATGGGGAGGGTGAGGCAAATGAGGAAGCGAATGAGTTGGAGATGATGGAAGCAAGCATGGGCAGAGGGGTCAAAGTTGGGATGGGAGGAATAGAGGAGGTTAATGAAGACAGGGTCAGTTTTTAACAGACTCGGAATAAAGTAGAACGTGTACTCACTTTGCAATTGTTTCTTGTGAGTGCTGGAACCGCTCTGCAACATGCCATGTTGAAAGTCCTGTGACAGCAGTGTACAGAAAAATTGCCACTTGCTCCTTGACATATATGCCCTTTTTGGATGGCACAATGCCACTCAAATTGTTTGTCATAGATCACATAATTGATTCCAGATTACAAGGGAAATGCTTTGAATACCTAGTTCACTGGGAAGGATATGATGATTCTGAATGCATATAGAAGAAATCATTAATCTCATAGGATGTACATGGTTCTATCTATCAAAAAGGATAGAAAATGGTACTCTGTGGCTTATAATTCCTATAACATGTATATAATTACCTAGTTACTGACAAAGAAATGTGCTTGGTCATCTATTCCTTACAATTATAGTGCCACTATCTAGAAGGTATATAACATGTATTTGAAATATGAAATGATCACTAGAACTTCACTTGATTCATGACTCAGCAAACTCTTAACTACTAATAAGCTATGAGTCTAAACCTATCATCCTTTCATTTCACATGGCATCACAAACCTATGGGAAAGGCAGACATTTTGTCCTGTCCAGACAGAAGAATCATATGGATAGAATCAACAATGACAATAAAGATGTTCTGGTGATTGATCCTGGCCAAATCCTATGATACCACTTCCATAACCTATGATGAAGACAAATTCTTGGCACATATCCAACATAAGTCAATGAAATTATCTCCTCACTCTATGAAACATCTTGCCAATCTTGGCCAGGAAATCAAGGATGCTTTCCTTAGGAAGGGGATGGTAATATTTGTTTCCATTGAATTACACCTCAAAGGAATCCATCTTTACTACAATACCTCTATATAGGATATCCTAACACTGAGAAAATGCTAGAACTACTCTCACTGTCATACATTGGCCATGCAGAAAGAAGTAAAAGATTATATATCATATTGTGAAAGATGTGCATAGTTCAAAGGATCCAATCAGAATGCAGCAGAATTACTAAATCCATTGAAAACTCCAAATGTACTCTGGGAAGATATCTCAGTAGATTTTATCATAGATATTTTGCTTTCACACAATTATAATTCTATTCTCACAGTTATGGATTGCTTATCAGAAGAAGTCAAGTTTATCTCTACTGTTAAAACATACTCTTCCTTAGATCTTGTCAAGCTATATCTAGTGACCAAGCCTTTACAATCTTAAGTTATTTATAGGTGAATAGTAGAATGCAAGTCAAGAGATCTTTAGGTTTGGGAAAACCCCAGAGAGAACAAGACTGGGTCCTTTTAGGAGCTAGGAGGGTCCCTTTACTATGCTACTGTTTATATAAGTATATAGTAAATCTAAAAATATGCTATGCTACAATACAAGGGTTTACATGTGTATAGGGTGTGTAAATCTAGAATACATAGCCATAGTCAGGTCTCATTCTATAGAATGTCATAACCTGCTCCCAGATATGATTACTGAGGCTGTCAGAGGTTTGAGAGTAATATGTAATATCAGATTTTCTCACTGCATATATACTGTCCAAGGGTTTTGTTCAAGTTGTAGATTTGGTATTTCACTTACTACATGTAGACATTCCTAAGAAACTCACTGTGCATTGACAGAAACAAACAAACTCACAAACACAATGTTCTATGTATACTATGTATGGCATTGTACACACTGACTTTCTTTGAGTCTACTTTTCCTTTAAGGAGCCTTTGTAGTGACCTTTGGTTCATAAGATTTGAAGCAAGTCCTTTAAACTCCCATTTTTTCAAATTGAAAGGCTTTTTAGGTAGATATACTCTAGAAGTATGATACTTTCTTCCTCCTGAAGAAGCTGATACTATAACAGTTCATCAAGTGTTGTTCTCAAGGACCTGGTCCATTTACAGTGGGTACCAATCTGGTTTTCATCTCAATAACTGGAGAATAGTAGATAGCTGTCATTCTTGATAAGTTTCCTCCTCATTTGAATAGATGTGGATGAGAAAATGCTATAAAGCAATAAATGTAAGTTCTCACAATATCAAGCAATAGGAGGCTATCAATAGCTAGGCTGCCATACCCAAATGAGAGAGCCCAGATGTAAAAGCCCATTTTTCCTTCAACATCCAACAATAGAGGATGTTCTCTTGCCTTTGCTCTGGATACTGATCTGTCCAGAATTGGCCATGAAGGTTCTATCACATGCAAAAGTACTTTGAATGTCTTTACATATCAATCCAGGTAGAGCTATCTAGTTCCAGGTCACAAAGGTTCAGAGACAAAGGAATTACAAGCAGGGTTTGATATGGCCTCAGGTTCATATATTTCAATGTCAGTGTCCATCTCAATTCCCATCTCAGGCTGATCCACACCATATGGATTAGGAGATCATATCATCTATTCACCTAGTTAAACATAAGATTCAATTTCTTATTGAGTAAAGGTGTATAATACTCCCATCATAAGTACCATCTGATAGGCTAGTTCATATGCTAGTTGAAGAATATTTCTCCCTGTGCAGAATTTCTTGCTGTAATGAAGACAACTGATGGCCTTAAGGTGGCCACCAGTGGTTTTGACATGAGACATAATAGTTGTAACACAAGTAGCACAAGAAATACAGTACAGCTGGCAATAAGCCTTGAGTAAGTCTTTATGAAGGCTTGTCAAAAAACAACCTACTTCTTAGAAGTTACAATATCATACCTTGAGGTAATATATCATGTGATTGTGTGGCTAGCCACATTTCTCATCAGCACCATTATTATGGCATCTTACCCATCTTTATTTTTTGCACATCCTGCTGTGATGGAACCAATAGTACTACCTCTCAAATACTGAGGTCATCAGCACAACCTCAGCAACCTGAAATTGGATCTCATGATGGACTTTTGCTGTATATCTGCATCCTCACTATAGTTATTCATCAACTGATCAGCTTGATAAAATCAATTCTGAGTCAAAATTGTCTTCAGCTTGAAACTGTGAGAAAGCTTCCATTTATCTGGCAGAATGGTGAGTTTTGTCATGGTACTAGAAGTAGTCTCATTAAAATACCATTTGTTAACATGAATCACAGCCATTGTTGGATGTTAGAATAGGGTCAGGACTGCATAGCAGCATGGAGGGCTACTTGCTTCTGAAGGCTGTTTGGAGTAATAGAATCATTTTTTGCATGTGCAAAGATCTCACATATGAGATCATTCACCACAACTCCCTCATTCTGCAACTCAATTGAATCTTGCTCAAAAATGCCCAAAGTGATGCACAGGCCACAGATAAACTCATCAGCCATGTCCATCTGTCCATTAGACAGAGTAGATACTCAACAGTTTGTGAACATGTGATCCAAGAAATGTATTTGCCATGTCATGTTAGTAATTCAAAAGGTATGTTATTTCTTTTCTTTTCTTGTTCTTTCTTATACTTCAGTTTCATGATTGTTTCTTCTGCTACTGTTCTCATATTCAACTATGCTTTATGGCTTTAGTGCTTCCTAATCAATCTGTCCTCACTCTTGACATAGTTTTGGGCTGGTTGTACTCCAGTCATTGCATATCATGTATTATATTTAGTGTTATGCACACACAGGAAGTTCTAGATTGTCCCAGACTATCATAGCATGTGGCTCAGTCAAATGCTGGAGCCTTGGCCATTAAAAAGGATTAGTTTGCTAATGATATCATTATAGATGCTTGCCAGATCATCAAGAGCTGACTGATGTTGTGATGCTGTCCAAATCCAAGAGGATTCATAGTGCCTTTGACTTTTCTTTCATTTCTTCTCTAGATCATGGATATGTTGAAAATCTGGTGTTTCTCAAATAAACTTCATCTTTTATATACCTATTAGTGACTGATGTATATTACATAAGCATTACTTAAAATGGTTATATCATTATTCCTCCACCTCCCCAATTTAATCCTCTATCCCATTTCTCCAGTAATTGTCAAGGACCAGAAGTTGTCAAACAATTCCAAGGTTTTTCCACATGTCAAACCTCATCAGCATCTACTGCAATCCCATTTCCCTGAAACACTCTGATGCTGACTCTGGGATCCAGCATCTCCCAACACCTCTGTAATAGATGCGAGTCTACTCTGTCTACCATTGAACCCATCACAGCACCTCAGGACACTTGGGGTTTCAATGTTGAAATCAGTGATATTTCTACTTTAGACTTCGTCTTCAGATCACTGATTAGATGAAAGATCTTATCTTCATACTTACACTATCACATTTAGTCATAGATCTGTTGCATGGATATTTAGTCATCCTTCATGACTTATGATATGTTCCTATCATATCATTCCTTTCTTCATTTAGAAAGAGACTTCAATGCACACAGACCAGCACATATACATATACAAACAATCCCATATGTATATAAGGAGAGCTCTCTTCTATTGCTCTCCTTAATTTGAATTACTACCTCATTCTTTGAGTCCTCCACAGTCCCTCTACTGCTCAAGTCTTACCTCAAGTCACCCAGCTCCATAGTTACTGTGAGTTTCCCACAGTACAACCTTCTTATGAAGAGACCTCTGCACCCAGACCCTATAGGCTGGTGATAAACAAGAATGAACACTCTCATTATTCAACAATAATAATGATACAGGTGAATCAGATCACCCTGGAGATGATGACCTGGGAAATGAAGATGACCCATTTTGTAATGATGATGAACCTGAGGATAACAACCCACACAATGATGAGCCTAATGATGAGGACCCAGACAGACTCCTCCTACATCTTACTACTGCTATCCACAACCTCACTCATGCTACTCATTGTCCCTCCAACTCCAACTCTTTGCTGTGCACTAAAGTCCAAGAACCAGACCAGTTTGATGGGACTGATTCCTACAAACTCCAAGTTTTTTTAGTGCAAGGCAAACTGAATTTCCAAGATTGCCCTAAAGCATTCCATACAGATCGCACCAAAGTCACCTTCATGCAATCCTTCTTGAAAGGAATGGCTTTTGAATGTTCAAGCCAGACCTTCTTCAGCTCAATGATCCAGATGTCCATCCAGACTGGATGGACAATTACTCCACTTTTATTCTCAAACTCCAGATTAACTTTGGTCCACATAACTCTGTTGGAGATGTCAAGCACCAGCTCAATGATCTTACTATGAAGGACAGACAACGGATCAACAAGTATGTTGTTGAATTCAACAGGCTAGCTACAAAAGTTCATGGCTACAGATAAGGCACACTCCACCATCACTTCTATAATGGGTTATCCGACTGTATCAAAGACAAAATCACTCACATTGATAAACCCACAACCCTCGCCAAACTCTCTAGAATCACTCAAGCCATTGACATGCATTACTGGGAATGCAAGTCAGAAATTAGTTGTCAGTCAAAGCAGCCAACCAACTCTGGACACAAGTCTGCAGATAAGTCCTCTGTGTCAATCTCCGCATCCAACTCCAGCAACAACTCTGGGCACTTAAAGTCTAAGGACTCATCTGAGTCTAAAGGCAAAGGTGTTATGACCTCTGCAGTTCCAAAGCCTGATCTTTTGTCAAAATTAGACAAGGATAGCAAACTTACTGCCGAAGAATGCAAGTGTCATTTTGATAACAATCTCTGCATGTTTTGCAAAAAATCCAGGCATGTAGCCAAGGACTGCTCCAAGTCCACTTCTAGGGCAGCCAAAGCTTGTGCTACTAAGACCACAACTCCAGATGCTAAATCCAAGCCCTCTAGCACAGAGGCAAAAAATAGTCTGCAACCTCCATTGCTCTGCACAGGCAGAAGGTTGTATTGACACCAGCCATGCAAAAAAGCTATGCCTCAATGCATCCGCTCTTTCAAATCCTTGTTCACTTATGCCCTCAGTCTCTTTAGTCTCATATGACATTCCTTCTTTCTCCATGCTCATAGACTCCAGCTCTTCAGATTGTTTTATCAATACTACATTTGTTAATGAACATAACCTTCAAACCTACTCTGTACCCCTGCTTCAACTCTGCCTCTTCGATGGAACAACCAACTCTGTGATTACTCAGGTGATTGACCTCTCCATATGTTTCGAAACCAGTGATATCACTTCAATGACACTCTATGTCACATTATTGGATGGATCTTGTTCTCTTGTTCTAGGACACAACTGGCTGATCCACCACAATCTGTTGATTGATTGGGTTTCTAGCAATTCCAGTCTGACATCCCCAAGCTCTCCTCCACAGCCTCTGGTACTATCTCTGGCTGATCCTCCCAAATCTGATCCACCATGTTTCTCTGAGCAGAAGGCTCCTTATATATCATTTGTTAATGCAGCAGCATTCACATTAGCATGCCAATTAGTAAAAGAATCCACCCAATTTAGTCTGCAACTCTGTCTGCAGAAGACCAAGCTCCACTCAGCCTCTACATTCTCCAATTCCTCCACTCCTCCAGTCAATCTCTCTACCATTCCTCCTGAGTATCATGATTTTCCAGATGTGTTTAGCAAGAGCAAAGCATCTATGCTTGCTCTGCATCAGAAACATGACCTTAGGATTGAGTTAGAGAAAGGTGCATCTCCCCTGCTGGGAACCACCTACTCCCTCTCTCCCTCCAAGCTCATTTCTCTCCAGGAGTTCTTTGATGAACACCTCTTTATGGGCTTTATTCACCCTTCTTCCTCTACTCATGCCACTTTGGTTCTCTTTGTCCACAAGAAAGACTGTTTATTTTGCCTTTGTGTTGACTTTAGGTCAACAAAATCACAAAGAAAGACTGCTATCCCCTTCCCCATATCTCTGATCTCCTCAATGCTCTAAGCCACATGAAGATCTACACCAAAATTGACCTCTGGCATGCCTACCACCTAGTCTGCATTGCTAAGAGAGATAAATAGAAGACTTCCTTCTGCACATGCTATGGATCCTATAAGTGGCTTGTCATGCCTTTTAGCTTGACTAATGCCCCTGCAGTCTTCCAGCAGTTTGTCAATACCATCTTTGCTAATTTATTAGATGTTTGTGTCATTGTCTACCTAGACAATATTCTCATTTACTCCTCTAACACACACTGAGCATGTCCAAGAAGTACTCCAATGACTCCACAAGCACAGACTTTATGCCAAACCCAAAAAATGCAAATGGTCTATGACCTCTACCAAGTATCTCGGCTACCAGCTCTCTTCCTCTGGCCTCTCTATGTCCCTCGACAAGATCAAGGCTATTCAGGACTGGCTCAAACCCCACAAAGTGAAAGATATTCAATCTTTCCTCAGTTTCACAAATTTCTATTGTTATTTCATCTCTGCTTACTCCAATATCATTGTTCCTTTGACTTGCCTCACTCACAAAGGCACTCTATGGAAATTTGATGATGACTGCCATGTAGCCTTCCAGAAGCTTAAGGATGCATTTATTTCTGCTCCTATCCTTACTCATTGGCTCCCTGATACTTCTCTGATCATAGAGACAGATGCCTCCAACTCTGCCATCACCAGGATACTTTCACTTCACTGCCCCAACAATGAAATCTGGCCAGTTGCATTCTACTCTCAAACTTTGATGTCCTAGCTCAACTACAACACCCATGATAAGGAATTACTAGCAATCCATAAGGCTTTTCAGACCTGGAGACATTATCTTGAAGGCTCCAGTACTCTGATCGATGTCATCACCAGCCACAAGAATCTTGAATACTTTTCTACCACTAAACTCTTGACTTGGTGGCAAGCCTGCTGGTTGGAGTTCCTTAGTCAATTCAACATGATTGTTCATTTCTGCCTCAGACACTCAGAGCTAAACCTAATGCCCTCATTCACCATTGGGATGTCTATTCCAAAGAGGGAGATAGAGACTATGCTCTCATCAATCTGCACAATTTCAGACCCGTTTTTACCCAAGAACAGCTTGTGTCCTCCCTTAGAGCAACCTATCTTGCAACTCCAGTACTCCATGTGAGTATACTCTTCGACCTTGAATCCCTTCACAGTGACATCTGCTCCACACTCTCCTCCAATCCCATCACAATCAGACACATGTCTTCCTCCACCTCCAAAGATCATCATTGGAAAGTTGACAAAGATGGCTTCATAAGATTAGATTCTGCATCCTCTGATACAAACATGATCACCCATTTTCCAGACACTTTGGACAAAACCAGACTTTGGAACTCATTCACCGTGAATACACTTGGCCTGGTATTAGGGCCTCCATCAAAGACTACATCTCTTCCTGTACCTCCCATGCTTGTGTGAAAGTCTCAAGACATAAGCCCTATAGTCATCCCTGAATGACCCTAGAACTCCATCTCTATGGATTTCATTGAACAGCTTCCTCTATCCTCTGGATTCACTTCCATTCTGGTTATTGTAGATCAACTATCTAAACAGTGCATAGTATTCATTCCAACTCATGACACCATTACATCCCCAGACTTAGTTAAGTTGTTCCTACTCCATGTGTTTTCCAAGCACAGAGTTTCCTCTCATGTCATCTCCAATTACAGATCAGAACTCGTGTCACACTTCTTTAGATCCTTAGGCAAAGCCCTCGACATCTGGTTACATTTCACCTCAGGCTCTAGTTATCACCCTGAGGAAGATGGCCAGACAGAGCATATGAATCTCAAACACTAGAACAGTGTTTTTGCATCTACTGCAATTATCAGCAAGATAACTGGTCTGAACTCCTGCCCCTCACGGAGTTCGCATACAACAATGCTCTGAATGCTACTATCACTATTCTTTGCTAATAAAGGTTACCATCCCAACATCTTCATGTACCCTGAAAGGGATCTCACCTCTGCACATGCATGAGAATACTCCATAGATCTCAAATCATTACACCAATTCCTCCAAGAGGAAATGGCCCACACTCAAGAGTGATACCAAGGACCTGCTGATGCTAAGTGAACTCCAGCTCTGGACTTCTTAGTCAGAGATCAGGTTTTTATCAAAGGTAAGTACTTCAGAACCACACAGCCCTCTAAGAAGCTTTTGGACAAGAATCTAGGACCTTTCAACATCATCACTAAAGCTAGGACCCATTTCTTTACACTCTGCCTCCTCGACTTTATGAAGTCCATACACTCCATGTTCCATGTCTCTCAATTGGAACCTTGTGCTCCCAACACTATTCTGGGGCCTAATTGCACCTTCTCTGATTGAAGTAGATGGTGAACTGGAGTACAAGATTTTTAAAATCCTAGACACTAAGATCAATTGATGAAGGAAGAATTGCAAGCTATTGTACTTGATACGATGGGCTGGATATGAAGAACTGATGAAGAAACTTCCTGGCTTCTAGCTGCCAAACTTGGACACACTTTGGAAATTATTGTGGACTTCCATCTCTGATACCCAGAGAAACCTGAACCTCACTCTGCTTAAACAATCAAAACAAATTGTTATTCAAACTATCTACTGTGGTTCTTGTTCCTTAGCTGCCTCCTTATGTTTTTCCACCTCCTCTCTCAACTTCTTTACTCTTTTCTCATTCCTGACAACTTCGCATCTTCCACTGCTAACTCTGCCACCTCTTCCTCAACCCCACTCATCACCTTGATCTCCTCCTCATTGCCAACTCCTCTGACTCCTCTAACTTCTCCTCCTTCAGGTCCATCACTCCCCACCCCACTCCCTTCAGGAAGACAAGTTCTTCAAACCCATCTGCAACCCTCTCTATCTGGTGGGTGAGTCAGCCCAACTTCCAGAACTGGGACTTGAAGATTTTGGTGATCTGCCTTAGGGTAGCTGCCACCTCTGAGTCTTTAGCCCTACTCAACCTTGCACTACTCCATCCCCCATTTGCCCACACCTCCACAACCTCCACTGACTTGGACCTGGCCTTTTCTTCCTCTTCAGTCCCATATCATCCTTTGTCCTCTTCCTCTGCTTCTTCTCTATCTCCTCCCCAGGCTGCTTGTACTTCTGCTTGTCCTGCTGATAAGTTGCACATGCTCTTCCCTTCTTCCCTTCTCTGGGCTCACAATCTATCCCTGCTGCAATGCACCTTGTGCATAGATCCCATGCCTTTGCTTTGCCCTTGACCTTGGGCCTGGGCTTAGGCCTTGGAGCACTTTGCTCTGCTCAGACCTCCTTGGCCTAGTCAACTCTATTAGCTCCATATTGTGTGATCAAACTTGTTACTTACCCATTTCTTGGCTGCCTCCTTGGCCTCTCCTCCACAGCCTTTCTTGCTTTCTTCGCTCTTTGAGCCCTCTCCTCCTCCTTTGCCTTTTTCTTGGCCTCCTCCTCTGCCTTTCTCCACTCCTCCACTTCCCTGCATGCCTTCACTCAACACCACCTCTCTACTGCCTTCACTGCCTTTCCACTGCCTTTACTGCAAATAGCTCATTGCTGTTGTTGTCACCCTCCTTGAGGTGATCATCAGACCAACTCTTGATATTATTAAAGTTAGATTTTTTAAAAGAAAAGAAGTTAATGGACTTGAGGAGTGCCCACTTGGACTTATATATGGTTCCATATTAGAGTCCCAAACTAACTTCACACAACCACACTATTGTTCACTAATTCCTGCTTTGATAAGTATTATTTCCTTTTGTGGCCTTCATGGGTTCAGTCTGAGAGGGGAATACTGTCATATCCTAGACTTCCATCTCTGATCATCTCTACACATCTTCACTTAGATCTTACTCTGCACCATCTAATTATTACAACTCTGGTTACTTTAGTGTTATTCCTTTTTAGTATTAGTCTTCATTCTTGTACAATGCCTGTGTCTCACTTATGAGCACAGCTCCAGCTATGTTCCTGTCCTGACTTTACTCTGGTTATGTCTCTCCCAAATTCCCACCTTACTCATACTTACAAATCTGCACTGCTCCATTTACTAATCTGCACTTCAACTCTTGTATATAAACTCCTGTACTCTGCCCTTTGTATTTCCTTAGTCTGAATATAAGTTTATTCTCTCAATCAACTCCTGATCAACTCTGACCTCTGACCTTCAAGACCTCAATGGTCTACTCTTACTCTCTAACCACACTCAACTTTACTACTAAGTGTTAAGTCTAACTCAGTACTCTGATCCCCACAAATACCAAGGCAAGACTTACAACAAGGGTGCAACACATACATTGAACACCTGAGTAACTCCAAGCCTCAGAGTTACTATCCCTCAAATACTGACACTAACAAATAATGTGCTTTACATGAATAAAGTCAAATAGAGGCTAATTGTGTGAATGGAGAGGGTATATACTAGTTGTCACACATTCAAATCTATTTAGACCAATCTGATTATTTTTTCAAATCTAAGACAACTGAATGATATGATAGATAGTGTATGATACTAATATGAACACTAGTATGACACTTGAATAAACTATAAAAACTCCCTAACATAGTTCACTAATAATATCACTGTCTTACCTTGAAATACTATGACAAAATCTGAAGGTTGCTAATATGTGTCCTCAAATACTACACATTGATGATACTTAAGATGTTTTTTATAGTCCTATCAAGTGAATTTATATACTATTGCTAGATAATTTCCTAGAAGAAATGCAAATCTTGTTCAGTCCAAGTAGTGATCTTATAGAATCATAATAAGGCCCCAATTGCTCTATCTTATGGCTATTTGAGTCTACTACAAGCCTATATTCAACTCTATATTCAACTCTATATTTGACTCAACAGATCTCATCTTCACAAATATATTTCTCTTCTCTTATAGCCATTTAAGTCTATTATAGGTCTATTCTCAATTCTGGATACTTATATAAAGATATATCTAACCCTATATTCAACTCTATATGCTTATGTAAGCTATATTTGACTCTATATTTGACTCAATGAGTCTTAGTTCATTAATCACCCCTCTACCCTAGTCTGATTGATTTTAATCCAATATGACTAGTTCTGGCCCATCTATGACATAGATACATTCCATGGCTATGTAGTCTAGACATATGCAGCCTATACCTATCCTAACCCTTGTCCCATAGCATAGCATATCTATAGATTTACTTTATACTGTACAAACAGTAGAATAGTATATAAGGGACTCTTTCAGCTTGTAGAAAGACCCAGTCTTGTCCTCTTCAGAGTTTTCCAAACCTCTAGACCCCTTGACTTGCTTTCTATTGTCCTTCTACAAATAACTTAAGCCTGTAAAGGTTTGGTTGTTTCATAAACTTTATCATATTATTATTTATTGAATAAGAAATATAATAAGATAAAATGTGCAGGTGTTTGTAATTTAGATAGACATTGAGTAGCAATGAATATCATGTTCTTTTTATCTATACTATTAGAGTCTTCTTCAACTTATTGGAAATTAGTGTTAGGATTCTTGATAATAGTAAAGTGACTTGTTGGACAAAATTTTCTCTGTCACTATGGCCATCATATCAAGACTTCTGGAAGCTGAGAGTTTTCTGTAAGTGAAAGATATATGGTAATATTCTATCAAAGAATAAGCATACCAATGTTTCTGATTCTATGCATGTATAAGATGGTTTCACATATGCAATACATTAATATTAGAAAGACAATATCTCTCATTTCATATATGTATATTACACATTATAATATTTTATCTCACACTCACTAGTAGAGAAGTGCTAATAATCAAAGGAGACATGGAAAAACTAACATTGAAAATGGTATATTTACCTATTCTATTGAAAAGCCTTGGTAGAAGATTGCTTATCATGCTGGAATGGTGCCTCTAACAGCAATAGAAACTATCTCAACAGGTAACTAAGCATGAGTAAGTCTAATATATAGTCTAAAAACTTCTCCAGAAGATGTCAGCATTTGAGAGCACATTAAGTAATACTACTGGCTTATTCCACTACAATATAAGATTATCTATAAACTCTCTTCCATTGTTTCAAACCATTTGACAATTATATCATAAAAGATGATGAGATTGAATAGGTCATTGTCTAACCTTCAAGTATCACAACTTGAAAGTAGTATAACTAAGAAAACATTTAGTTATGTTTCATATGAGCAACAACATTTATCTGGACTGCTATATAAGCAATAGAGCATGGGATACTTTATCCTTGTCAACTATGCATTGTGTAGTACATAATGTACCCATGTTAGAAGCTGCCAGACATATTACACCAACTTACATACATCCTATAAGTATTCAATATAAATATGTACATTCTAACAAGTTGAGATAAGCTTGCCAATTTCAACAACAACAATATATTACATATCAGCTCCAAATATATCCTGTTCTCACATGTCTTTCATATATCTTGCAACCAATACATATTCTCCACCATGATCTCCATAAACACACTGTGGCAAACCATGTTGCTGAATTATCTGTAGATAAAAATAGTTTGAATAGTTTATGCTTGATTGTTGTTATTCACATGAATCTTAGTAATAAAGTAAGAGTGTCCTTTAATAAAAACA
>JBBPMZ010000029.1:2473-41732 GCA_038090575.1 Tylopilus cf. pernanus | reverse complement strand
GTTGCATTCCATAGTCTAATTGGATTCCCAATGAGTTGGAAAGGGATTCGCATCAATCCAGCTACTTTACATTCCGTTCGTAATGAGGGTATTAGTACAGCCATTCATCGGCAATCGAGACAACATGAGATTAGAAGTTGTCAGCCACCCCACCATATTGCTTTGGAAGTTCGTCTTTACTGATCACCGGCGATAGCGCAGCACCGAGGGTATCAGGACCGGAACCCACAACCGTCATCTTGGCGAGGGTGACCGAAGACAGGAACGGTTTGAACATCCAGAATATCCAAGTGAGGAAAGAGGGTACATTGACAAAAAATTTGCGGGACTGGTGGTCAGGCTGGTCAGCGGAGGGCGAGGCCGGAAAATGGACAGTAAGAACTCGCACCAGAAACTCAGGATAATGATCCTGGAAAATCTTGGATGCCTCCGACGCGGCCTTTTTCGAGTTTTCTGTGCGACTGGATAGACCAACGCCTTCATAATCTGGGCAGACAATAACGTTGACTGTACCTCGTGCATGTCAGGTTGAACAGCCTACCGTGAATCTGAACCATTTGATCGATAGTTTCGAAGTCGAGGAGTGCGATACTCTTCTCCATGAAGGCGACTCGCCATCTGAAAGGTCGTATGAGCTGGAAGTCCAGGTCAGGGATCGGGGTTACTACCGTAAGAACCGCTGGACGTCACCAAACACAGCGTCGAGATCCTTGTTCGCCCCGTAGAGGTTGTAGCTGACAAGACATCCCATGAATCTGATTGGCAAATGATTCTTTCAGCGACTTACGTGACTGGATGGCCTTCTTTATCTCTGCCATGAACCTTGCCAAGTTTCCCAAACACCTCCTCCGGAAACTCCTCTTTCATTGCTGCCGCGAGATTGAACGATTCCCTCCAGCGAAGCGTGGATTCGAACATCTCCTTTGCCTCCGTCGGGTTGAGGTTCCTGGCGCACAGCACGAGGTGAGTAAGATCTTGCGGGTTGTTGGATGCACGACGTACCTAGCTCTCAAGAATTTCATCAGCAGCACACTAACCCGCGCATCCCTTGGGTTGGCGGGGTCAATAACCACACCCCACATCGTGTATGGTGTTGACCCAGCACGTGGGTTATCAGGGAATGTGGCTGAGAATGTCTGAGCTAGTGATTGCTAGGTGGTTGTTTGAGAAATGTAGTACATGGGTGAGGCAACACTACGTACCCTGAAATCGTACAAGGCGGTCCACTCGGCAGAAGTAAACTTGGATGTTAAAGTATTCTGGGGTTCATCGTCTTCACCCACCATCATTATATGCAATAGAATATGCTGGGTTGAGGGTGTTAGGATCACTAACAATCGTGATACTGGCTCAACTGGAACGCGTTGGGTGCTGGATTAGAAGGAGCTAGTGGGGCAGGCTCCTTCACACCGTCTCTTCGAGTGAGAGGCGGCATCCGAGTACAGAGGGGAAGGGTTATTCCAGTGGCTGTACCGTATTTTAAACTCAGCCCAACCTTAAACAATCTCTTGCTCAGATGGCTGAGAAAACAAGCACAGCCATAGGGGCTTGGACATCATCAAAAAAACCATAAAGTTGATAGAGTGAAATTAGAGTTACATTAATTTTATCAGATGTAATAGTTTTTGTCATACTGCTGTCACTACTTCTAGGTTACTGTCAATCACTGATGACATACTTGGATAGTAACTAGAGATCTGCATGTAACCTGCAGGCTGCATGGGTCATGGTTCAGGGTGTCTGTGGGTGTGGGTTGCCAGGAGAACCCCTCAACTAGGGTCTGTACCCATGGGTGACCCACAGGGATATTGCCTAAAATGGGTAATTATGACTCATGACTTGCAACAAGATGCAATGAGACTACAATATAACATGACAACTATTGACATTGTCATATCCCCCTCAATTTCCCTTCTTCTCCTCTCCCTCTCTCTCTCTCTGAAACAAGCCTAAAGTAAGGGACTTGTTAAAGTAGTGGAAGTGTAGGGTTGTGACTTAAGATCTGTCATATACTGTTTCTCCCAACTTCTGACTTACTCTGATATCTCTGCACAACTCCTAGATTCTCTGTACAACTCCATGACCTCTGCTTACTCTGATGTTACTCTGATGTTTTCTCCATTTGTACTAGTTCTGATTTGTAAGTACTCTGATACCTAGCTCTGGCATTTGTACATATCTGATTCCCTCCATCTACTCATTCTCCATCTTACTCAGTCTTACTCAGCTCTTACATAGCTTTAGTAATCTCTATCTTTCTCTGAGTATATAAATCATAGTTACTTACCTGTAACTTTAGCTTGATTATCAACTTAGACAACTCAGTCACACATTATGATTCTCCCTTAATCTCATCACTCTTTGCTCCAAACTCCCTTCAAACTCTTCCAAACTCCATCTCCAAAATATTAGGACATGACACTAGCAAGGGGGCAGCACATAAGCTGAACCTGATGTCCTTGTCCTAACCTCCAGAGCTCTGAAAGCCCCTATTCATCAGAGTTCACACTGGAGGTCAGCACAGTCTTAACAAGATCCCAAGAGAGGCAAAAACTCCAAGAGAACTTTACTGAAGTCTCTGAAGGCTGATCATTGGGGCTTATATACTACATGGGTGTTTGTATCTTTTTTTGTACATAATATCACATATGGAATCATACAATGACAAGGAGAAAATCAATGATTGGTGGATAAGAGATGGTGTGTGCAAGGTGTTATCATAGATAAGGAGTAGTGTTTTAAAGTCTGGTCTGGTCCAGTTTTCCATGCTCCAAATAAGGCAACTGGACTGAAACCAGTTTTTTTTAAACTCAGAAATTCCCAGGACTGCAATCAGACCACTAAAAACCAGTTTTTTTTTAGTTTTAGCTCTAAAAAAAGACCAGTTCAGACCAGTTGCAACTGGTCCTAAAATAGGGGCTGACTAATAGCTTCCGATCCCCTTAATTCTTATGTAATTTGGTTCACATGGTAAGAAGTTATGGCCATTTTATTGTCAAATACCCCCCCAAATGAGATATATCTATTAGAATTAAATTTTGTGACTGATTAGTGTGGGAATCAGGCTTAGTCATAGTGAGACCAAATATATTACACACTCAGGGCTAGATGCTGACACCCAGATCTAGCCAATAAACCAAGAAATGACCAAGATATAGCCATTTCTGGGTCATATGTTATAGATTAGATGTACAGAATGATCATATGGTGTAAAAATTCAAAATAAATTCCTAAAATTCTGGAAAAATTGTGCTAAATACAGGAAAATCAGGGCCTTTAGGGGGTGTCATTGGTTGCACAAAAGACTGGTTGCAACTGGTCTTTTTGCAGTTTTTTGATTTTTGAGAAATGTAGAAAGACTAGGACTGCTCTATTTCTAAAACTGAAAAGACTGGACCACTCAGGACTAGTCCTAATCAGTTTGGTTTGGTTTGGTTGCGGTTTTTGAGTGGTCCTAGGACTGGACCTTTAAACACTAATATGGAGTCAAGATAAGTCATAGATATGTAAGCATAGCCTTGATAACAGAGATTAAAGTTAGAAGTATAATGTGGTAGTGAATTAGATTGAATTCTGAGTATAGCCTTGGGCATGAGAATTACACATGTAGGTCTTGTGATCAGGAAAAAGAGCATTTTTGAAGTTAGAGAATATGTGAGAAAAGTGTGGAGTGACTATCAGGTGTAGAGGTAAAAGTCAAAATTATAACACTATCCTCCTCCTATTGATCTTGCTCCAAAAGATTATTGTCTATACAATTGAGATAATTGAGTGTAGGAGTTTGTAACTCCTCAGCTGTGGCATTTTCATAGGGTATGAAGAAGGAAGAAAAGGTTTTATAGATCATATTTAATTTCTGTGATGTATTAGAGTGAGAATCATGGAAGTCCTGAAAATTTGATTCAGTACATCCTGTAAGATTCTTTACCAGTTCCCATATATGTTCAGATTCATCATATCCTTCTCAGTGTACTAGATATTCTAGGCATTTCCTGTTACACTTGTTCCAGATAGGACCAAGCAATGACTTGTACAACAAGGGTCACTATGCAGCTATGATACCTCAAACAACCACTGTGAGTTTGCTAGTTGTGAAGTGGGTCAAGGACTACCAGGTTTATCTGGTAGGAGTTGAAGGTTTGAGAGGTTAAAGATGCTTGGAGCTTGAGACAAGCATTCTGAGGTTTGAAGGGGATACAAGACAAGGTGTATTGTTGAGTAGATCTAAGCTGAAGATATAGGATGGGACATAGGTGGTTTATATAGGAAAAAGAGGGTGGTCCAAGTAAAGAGCAGAATCAATATAGGACCAAAAAGAGGGAGAATGTGTCATTTAGATACGATGAGTATGGATCTTGATGAAAGAGAAATGACTAAGGTACTGTAGGTGCAATTCAAGTTGGAGTGGTGGGATTAGTAAGCCAATAATGGTAGGGCCCAAATGGGGCTTAAATAGCTAGGGCACAAGTTCAAGGAGAAAGCTATGGAGTGAAGGTAACAGAGTGACATTGAGTAGAAAAGAAAGAGAATTGTAATATTACCTCTGTACTAGGGTAGATGAACCATCAGAAGACTATTAGTAAAGACCTCTGCACTCCCCAGAGGGACTTCCAGTGATGTTGGAGTATCTAAAATTATCAATGAAATTGTCATAGTTGAAAGAGGAGGAGGAATGACTAGGGTTGCAACATCATCTGATATGATGGGTTTGGCCACAAGGAGGAGGAATAGGGCATACAGCTTGCCTGGAGGATCAGATACCTGTGGATGAGGAGAAGGAGAAGGAGGAGAGTCTGACAGAAGGGAGAGAAGAGCAATGATGCCAGAGGTTGGTGGGACAGGGAGTGATTCTATTAATGAGGGGTGTATGAGAAGGTTGTCTGGGGCAGTGACATTGGGTATGGCTAGAGGCAGATATAAGGGAGAAGGGGCATTGATATAAATTGCAATTAACTTGTTGGTGTCCAGGGCAATAACAAGAGAAGCAGGCTTGGTCATATAAGGGGTTGTTGCAGCTAAGGGGGACTGCTCTGGACATGGAAGCATGGATTTGTTCTGCCACAGTGAGGGCATTAATCTCTGCTTGCTCCAAGGGGGATGAGGAGGTGGAGGGGGATGATGAGAGTCATTCAGACAGTGGGGGGGAAGATTGAGTGAGGGTACTATGAGCAGTGAGTTCAGGGGTAGGAAAAGGATCTTCCCTGAAGGTAAGAGCAATGTTGTGAGTGGTGGTTTTGTGATCATATTTATCAACATTCTTAATGAATTCAAGTCCTTGTACCTGATAAAGGGCATTTTGAAGGTGGTGCCTCAGGCATAATTGAGCATGATTGATCTCCTTGGAGACTTCCATAGGTCCTATGAGGTGGGGTATGAGGAGACAGAGCCTTTTGTTCTGTAAATAGGATAGGTACAAACTTTCTAAGAGGGAGCAATCCTCCATATGGCTTGTAAGGGAAATGGCCATCCTAGGGTTAATGATCATGGCATGGAGTTTGTCCAGATAAGCTCCATTGGAGTTTTCTTGTCTGAGGTTGTGAGTGTACAGGGGAACATTGACTGCCATTATAGTAGGAGGAGAAGGACTAGTGTAAACAGAAGGGTAAGAAAGAGAAGAAGGGGTTGATCCATTACATTGAGAGAAGAAGTTCAAGAAGGAGGTCAAGAGGTTGCTGTGATGGAGGAGATGCTGGAAACAAAGGGGTTGGTGGGTGCATGGTGGACTGGGAATGGGGTATAAGAGTTATAGCAGTAGAAGGACATATCAATGGAGATGTGGTGAATGGTGGGTGGTTTGTTCGAGTTCTTGGGAAAGTCCTTGGGGTGGAGTCATTTATAAGCATCCAGGGTGTATGTGGCATTTCCCAAGTTGGCTTTGGGTTCCCAGAAGTCTTTTTTTTTTTTAATCATTGTTTATTGTCCAGTGAGGCAGGGCCCCATGTCAGACAATACATGCGGGGGGGATACTATGGTGTAACTACAGATGGTTGTGGATTTTTGTATGTTAACAGCTCAGGTGTGAGTGGAAGCCTGCATGGGGCTAGAGGAAGGTGGCTGCAAAAAAAAGGGCCGTGAGCACAGAGGTGATGAGGGTGGTTCAAAACCAGCTTTCAGATCTGGTGAGTATTGGTGGATAAAGATTGGGGGGGTAGGGAATGCAGTGACTATTTTCTTGGGGGGTTGCACCTAGGTGGTGGTCCTTTCAGTGCTACGGTGACACTGGTGGGGGGGATTGAGGGGGGGTGGTTAGGATAAGGGAATCTGAGGGGGGTCTCTCTGCATTCCCACTCCATGCCAGTGTGGGTGTGCTCCACCGATTCAATGGACTGCTTGATTGCTGGGCCTGATGTGTTAGTGTGGATGGAGATGTCGACAATGTCTGGGGGAGAGTTGTTAGAGACCACGAGGTTCCTGTTGGAATCAAAGCCAGCGTATAAATGAGGGCCATGGGAGGACCAGATCTCGATGACCTGGTCGACATCATTGGGGATACAGTTGTGGAGGATGGGGACCATGGAGAAGTCCATATGGCTTTTAAACCACAGGGGGCATGAGGAGGCACCCAAGTAAAGGGTGCTCTTGTGAGACCCACCACTGTTTCCAGTGTCTTGTGGAAACAACATGAGCTGACTTGAAAGCTGACTGGCAGGGGATTTTGTCCACACAAAGGGACTACCTAAGTATGCCACAGCCCATCCCAGTTTGAGTGACCAGTTCAAACTGAAGCTTTCCATTCCCTTACTAGTGCTTTGTCTGTAGACCTACGGTACTACGTATGGATCTGCAATCTAATAAGAGTCCACTGCCTTGCCAGAATGCTTATGACACACTGACTAACCACCCTGCTATTTATGCTGTACCACCCAACAAGTGTCAGGAGACACAGTGCAGTGACAGTAGGGCCGGAGGTGTCCTCTGACCATGTTGGCTCAGATGGTTTTTAGAACCCGATTTCCCCCTGTTATGAAGGCCTATGTCCATGGACACCCTTCTACGGGATTTGGCCAGTTTGGCAAGGCAACTGGCACCAGTGGGATGCCTTGTGAGTGGTCAAGCGACCACCCCTTCAACTGAGTGGGGTTACTGCTCCTGCAAACCTCCTTGAGGGAGGGCTCGTGCCGGTTTAATGTCCAGCTCCCAGACCACTGACGGCAGTCAGAAACTGACTGCAGGAGTCAGACAGAATACATACCTTATTTTCCATGGTAGAGTGTGGCTACAGGCCAACTGCAAACCTCCTTTACTAAGGGAGGACTCTTCGTCTGCACCAGTAGTTTTGAGTCCACAGCTCAGCGCTCAATGGCATGTACCAGAAAGCCTGTCCATGCGACAGTTTAACCTCCTTCACCAAGGGAGGACTTTCTGGGTTGAACTGCAGACTTCGGTGAGCAGGTCCATGTGACTCTGAACTCATTCACCTCCTTTGCTAAGGGAGGACTTTCCAAGCAGTGGGGCATGCCGTCTTGACCCTCAACAGTAGGTTGCAAGCTACTAGGAGCCTGCTGTGCGTGGCCGACAAGTGGTCCTCCTCTAATTTTGCATGCTGAACTGTGGGAAAACCATGGCCAGGTGGTGGTACAGGTTCAAGGAGCACCCTCCCAGGAGTCTTCTTCAGCTGTGTACCTTTTCTATCAGATCAGGAACTTTCTGTTCCATGGGTTGCAGGAGTGGCATAGGATTTTTTAATTTCATATTCTTCTTCCCCATTAATAAGGTCAGGTGGTGGTTAGGGGAAGCAGGGACCATGTGTTTCTGTGAAATGATAAGGAGATAGAAGCTAGCATGGAAAACAGGGTGGATTTACCATGTTTTGAGGAGGCAGAGTTTATAGAATAAGAGGGATAGGACATCGGTGATAAGAAAGGGGCCTTCTCTTTTAGGAGCAAACTTTGGGGAAGTCAGGTCTTGTTTCAGATTTTGAGCTTCTAGCCACACTTTATTGCCTTTCTTGAATGGAGAGAAGGATCTAAAGGATTGGGATTTCATTGTTTGGCAAGCAAGTTCATGGGCTGCTAAGGCCTCCTCTCTGGCTGCAAAGAGGGCTTTCAGGTGAGATTCCACTGCAGGCAGTTTGGTGTCAGAGATGATGGTAGGAAGAGGGCAGGGTTCATAGCCTATCATAAGAAAGAATGGAGATTGGTTAGTGACAGAATGGGGGCAGTGATTGTGGGTGAATTCTGCCATTGGTATGAAGTTGAGCCATGTTTCTGGGTTGATAGAAGATGTAGACTCAGAGATAGGTTTCCACCTCTTGGTTGACATGTCCAGTTTCCCCATCAGTCTGTGGGTGGTACCCACAGAGTTACTGGGTGGTAGGTGGTTGATAGGGCTAATTTGTAGCCAACTAGCCAGGCAAGTTCCTTGGCAAATGCAGATGCAAATTGAGGGCCTTGATCAGAGATGATCTTGTTGTAGAGGCTGAATCTGGTGTAGACTTTGTGGAAAAAGAGGGAGGCAATCTCTTTGGTAGTTATAGTTTTTACTGTAGAGCAGAGAATTACCCCCTTTATAAGGCCATGGTCGACCATGACCAACAGAGAGTCATAGTTGTATGACAGGGGGAGATCAGTGATCAGGTCACAGGAGATCTGCTGGAAGGGGTGGGAGCAGGTGGAGGGGATCAGGGAGAGTGGGGGATTAGTAGGGTGGGTGTTGATCTTGTTTTGCTGGCAGGTGAAGCTAGTGTTTAAAAGTCTGGTCCAGTCCAGTTTTTTGACCCCCTGACCATGCAACTGGACCAGTCCTAGCAATGTTCAGAAGAGTCCTGGACCACAACTGGACCAATTAGGACCAGTCCTGATTGGTTTTTTAGCAGTTATGCAACCAGTTGCAACCAGTTGCCTGAAAGACCAACCCCTAACCCCTGAGAAAGTGAGAATTATGCTTCCCATGAGTGAGATAAATTATTCTATGGACGTCTAGCTACAAATTACTCCTATACACCACCATAAAGATTGGATCACAGGATCAGTAGATATGTCCTATTTTCGGATTGATGTTGATTTAGGGGGTATACTGACCTGGATTCACTTATAACAATTCACCATGTGAGTTTCATGCTTCCTGTTAGTGGGATCTATTATTCTATACACACCTGGCGACATATAATCCCTATAGTGGGAGACATGGGGATCCATTCCTGATGAGATATAAGCATTTCCGGGTCACTTGTCATTTTTGGCTGATTTTAAGTGGTATACTGACCCAGATTTACTTATATCAATTCATCAAGTGACTTTCATGATTTCTATATATGAAATGAAGTGTTCTACATACTCATGGCTACATCTAATCTCTATAATGTGTAATGTAAAAATAAATTTTGGGTGAGAAATAAGCATTTCCAGGTTGGATGTCACTTTTTGACATTGAAATATTGATTTTGAGTGATATATGGGGCAAATAAATTCCAAAAAATATGGAAAAATCACCAAATATTCCCCTGAATGGTAGTATAGATAGGGGTGGCTGTGCACCAGTTGCAACTGGTTGCAACCAGTCTTTTACCAGTTGCCTGACTTCTCTCAAAACTAGGCAACTGCAACTGGACTGGTAAAGACTGGTTGCATGCAACTGACATCAGTCCAGTTGCAATCAGTTGCAGTCCAGTCCAGTTGCCAGTTGTGCTACCAGTCTGCAACTGGACTTTGAAACACTAGGTGAAGCAGCTCAAGATGTAGGAGTGTACTATGTACAAAGGAGATGAGGCCTGGCCACCAGAATTCTGATGTGACTAGCTGGTGGGTTTTCAGGACCTTAGCCTGGATGCTTAGCAGTGATGGAGTCATGATGGTATACAACGAGAGAGTAGTGGAGTTCAAGATTGGGGGGAATATAGACACATCTTTGGTAGATTGAGATGCTAGTGTTGTATTGTCAATTGGAAAGTCTGGAGTTGAAGGGGGGAGGTCACCCTTCATGGCATTGAGGGTGTTGAGAACAAGGGGTCAGTTTTGGAGGATTTGGCAATGAGGGAGAAGAGGTCAGCAGAGACAAGGTTGATGAAAAGGTTGTCTGGGAGGAGGATGTCATTGTCATTGTTGTGTTCAGTGTTTCCATGATCTGGTCTATGAGATAGAGCATCAGGTCCAGCAAGAAGTTGCCTGGAACATGCAAGAACTGCCAGTGAATGTTATGATTTTGACTTTCACCTCTAACTTTGAGAGTTACTCCAACTTTTTACCTTATGTTTTCTAACTTGAACTCTACTCTTCTTGATCACATGACCTACATGTGTTATGCCTCATGGCAAGGCTGTACTTGGAATGTACTCTGATTAGCTGCCACATGTATGCTTCTATCTTTCATTTCCAATATCAAGGCTATGCCTTACCTCTTATCT
Source organism: Tylopilus cf. pernanus (assembly GCA_038090575.1). Taxonomy (NCBI): domain Eukaryota; kingdom Fungi; phylum Basidiomycota; class Agaricomycetes; order Boletales; family Boletaceae; genus Tylopilus; species Tylopilus cf. pernanus. The sequence goes on along the minus strand of JBBPMZ010000029.1, from coordinate 31,390 downwards.
ATGACTCACATTGACTCCTTATCTATGATAATGCCTCATGATTGACTCATGGCATATAGCCATTCCTTATCCTCCAATCATTTAATTTCTTCTTATCATTGTACAATTCCCCATTTGGAATTAGGGACAAACATGTATAAACAGTAGTTTAGTATATAAAGGCTTGATGCTGCCTCCAGAGACTTTAGTAAAGTTCTCTTAGAGTTTTTACCCTCTCTCTTGTGATCTCCTCTATGACCATTCACTATTGAGCTTGATGACTGCCCTTGGTCTTTATCTCACCAATTCTTATTCATCTTATGCTTATGTCCCTTGGATTGTTGTCCTAAGGAAGTTGCTGAACCTTTTATGACCCTCCAGACAATCCTATTAGTTGGCTCATTTCAATAGAGGTCAAAGTTGGTGAGGTCAAGCATTCAGCAAGCTTAGTGACAGTTGAGTTGTTGGGGATGGTGGAAATAGATGGGGTTCTTGTGGTCAAAGAATACTGTGACAGGGTGAGCAGAGCCATGAAGGTAGTGTTACCAGGCTTTCAGAGGTCTGATGATCACAAAGAGTTTTCAATTATAGATAGTGTTTTGAAGTCCAGTTGCAGACTGGTAGTGCAACTGGCAACTGGACTAGACTACAACTGATCACAACTGGACTGATGTCAGTTGTGCACAACCAGTCTTTACCAGTCCAGTTGCAGTTGCCTAGTTTTGGGAAAGGTTAGACAACTGGTGAAAGACTGGTTGCAACCAGTCGCAACCAGTGCACAGCCACCCCCTATCTATACTACCATTCAAGGGAATATTTGGTGATTTTTCCATATTTTTTGGAATTTATTTGCCCCATATATCACTCAAAATCAATATTTCAATGTCAAAAAGTGACATCCAACCTGGAAATGCTTATTTCTCACCCAAAATTTATTTTTACATTACACATTATAGAGATTAGATGTAGCCATGAGTATGTAGAACACTTCATTTTATATATAGAAATCATGAAAGTCACTTGATGAATTGATATAAGTAAATCTGGGTCAGTATACCACTCAAAATCAGCTAAAAATGACAAGTGACCCAGAAATGCTTATATCTCATCAGGAATGGATCCCCATGTGAAACAAGCCTTGAACTTGGGACTTGTTAAAGGGATAGAGAGGAAAGGTGATGGTCACTCAAGAGAGGCAAAAACTCCAAGAGAACTTTACTGAAGTCTCTGAAGGCAGCATCAAGCCTTTATATACTAAACTATTGTTTGTACATATTTGTAGCTATTTCCAAATAGGGAATCATATGATGATAAGGAGAAAATCAATGATTGGTGGATAAGGAATGGCTATGCAACATGAGTCAACCATGAGGTGTTTATTATAGATAAGGAATCATTGTGAGTCATCAATAAGAGATAAGGCATAGCCTTGATATTGGAAGTGAAAGATAGAAGCATAATTGTGGCAGCTAATTGGATTAGGTTCCGAGTATAGCCTTGGCATGAGGCATAACACGTGTAGGTCACATGATTAAGAGGAGTAAAGAATGAGTTTAGAAAACATAGGGTAAAAGTTGGAGTGACCATTTAGAGTTAGTAGGGATGAAAGTCAAAATCATAACACCATGTCTCCCACTATAGGAATTATATGTAGCCAGGTGTGTATAGAATAATAGATCCCACTAACAGGAAGCATGAAACTCACATGGTGAATTGTTATAAGTGAATCTGGGGCAGTATACCCCCTAAATCAATATCAATCTGAAAATAGCTCATATCTACTGATCCTGCAATCCAATCCTTATGGTGTATAGGAGTATTTTGTAGCTAGGAGTCCATAGAACAATCGATCTCACTCATGGGAAGCATGATTCTCACTTTCTCATGGGTTAGGGGTTGGTCTTTCAGGCAACTGGTTGCAACTGGTTGCATAATGCTAAAAAACTGATCAGAACCAGTCCTAATTGGTCCAGTTGCATGATCAGGGAGTCAAAAAACCAGACCAGACCAGACCTTTAAATACTAATCATAGATGTCATAATTTTGTTCTGCAGGGGAAAAGGATTGGAAGAGGTAGGTACAGGGTTTCCAATCACTGTTGAGGTCCATTTGGAGAAGTACCCCTTCAGAGGCAACAAGAGATGCATTGGTTGCAATGGCAAAGGGCTTGATGGGATCAGGGAGGGTAAGGATTTGTTTGGAGGTAAATTCTTTCTTCAGGATATCAAAGCCTTCTTGCAGTGGGGAGTGTCCCAGTGCTAGGGGAGGTTCTTCTTAAGGAGATCCAGGACTGTGACTCTGGGGTCATGTGATATTAGTGTAGTTACTAAGTAGGAATGAATCATTGATAGAAGTTGGTGAATCCTAGGAAGGAGTAGACATTGGTTAGGGTGGGCCAGTCTGCAATCCCTTCAGTTTTGACTGGGTCCATGGTTACAATGCCAGGTTTAATGATGATGCCCAAGTATTCTACTTCAGTGGTGTCAAAGGTACACTTTTCCAGTTTCAGATGGAGGTCAAGTTCTTTCATGTGAGCTAGAACTCATTGGGTACATAGAGTGTGTTCTTCTGAGTTTTCAAAGAAGATAAGGAGGTTGTCCATGTAGATGATGAGCCATTCTTCAGTGATCATGTCATAGAAGGAGTCATTCATAAATCATTAGAAGGTAGTGGAGGAGTTGGTTAATTCAAAGAACATGACAGTGGGTTCAAAGAGTCCTTGATGGGTGATGAAGGCTGTCTTCCATTGATTGCCATCTTTGATGCAAATATTGTTGTACTCCCAACAGATGTTCATCTTTATGAACAGTTTGGCATCTTTGAGTTTGTTAACAAGATCTAAGATGATGAGGGGTAAGGGGTAGGCATCATGAATGGTGTGTTGATTTAGGTGACAGTAGTCTTGGCAAGGGGAGTCCTCCATCCTTCTTCCCTACAAAGAAGAAGGGGGAGGCTTGAGGGGAATTGTATGGTCAGATCTTTCTGAATACTAGATGCTTGTCTAGGAAGTCATCAGCAGTCTTTTTCTCTTCCAGAGAGAGGGGGTACATTTTTCCTATCTTTGCTTTGAAGGAGGGCTTTAGGTTGATGGGGTGGTTGTAGGTTCTGGGGGGGGAAGGGTGGTTTTTACATTTTTGAAGTCTGATGTAAACATAGAGTATTCTGAGGGGAGGGTTTTCTTTTCCTTTTTTGATTCTGTCAGGGTAACAAGTTTGATGGAGGTGGTGACTTTTTTGAGGTATTCTGCAGTGGCCCAAAGATAGTGAGCTCTATACATCTGTACTCTTTGGATGCATGCCTGATAATGGTATTGTTTGACAAAATGGTTACCTGTCCAATTGTCCAGATAGTCAAAGATGTGTTCATCAAACACTTTGGAGTTGACTGGGATATATTGTAAGACTGGGATTGAGGGAGGGGTCACCTGTTTGACTGCTTGTTGGATTTCTTCAGTAGTACATGTGGGTTTTAATGGGGGTTTAATTTTGATGGTTTTTTTAATCCAGTCAATAACAGGGTTGGTAGCTTTTAACCAAGGGAGTCCAAGGATGACATTTTCTATTCTACAGTGGATCAGATAGAACTTTATCTGTTGAACAATGGATCTGACATAAACATGAAGGGTAGCAGTGAGGTGGATAGTACCATTCCAATTTTTGGTTTGGTTGACATTCCTTACTGGGATGGGGTGGCTTAGTTGAGAAAGGGAGAAATGGTTTTTCTTGGTAAAGTGCCAGTCCATGCAGTTAATGGCAGCTCTGGAGTCGATAAGGACTCTAAGTTTCAATGGTTTCCTTCCCAGCTGGGGTTTTCAACAAGACAGCAAGTTGCATGAATTTTATTTTAAGATCAACTGGTAGTACATGAGAAGGGGGAGATGTTGAGGCATTCCTCCTATTCAAAAATCCTTGCACATGGAGATCCTTTTTACCACTACATCATCATCATCATCTTCTATCTCGACAAGAGGGGGGAATGGGTTCTTAGTTGGTTTTGATCTTCTTGATCATTTTAGTGACAGTTCCTTTGGGGGTTATGGAGTAGACAGAGCAGGCAGATAAAAGGTGTCCCTTTTGCCTGCATTGGAAGCATCATCCTTTGGAGATACATCATTTCCTCTTATCAGGGGTGAGTTTCTTGGGGGGGGAAGTAGAGATGGCATTAACATTTATAGTATCAGGGTTGACATTGCATTTCTTGGGTTTGTCTTGGTAGTAAACAACATGGATTAAAGGTTTCTTGTTTCAATGAGCAATTTTGTTGGCACAATCCCACTGAGTTTTAAAGTGGACCACTTGGGTATACCACTTATCAATTGTGGTAGGAACAGTGTCCATTCCCTGGACACAGTGCATCAGGGAGGGGAGAATTTCTGCAGTGAAGAAATTGATGAGGATGTGATTCTAGGAGTGGCTACTTTGTTCTTGAATAAGAAGATATAGGAGGGGAGGTCCAACTTGAAGTTGGACAAGATTCTGTGTGTGAAAAGCCAGGAGATGGCATTTCCCTTAGTGTTGTGCCAGTGGTGTTCAAAGGCAGCTTTGAATGTGGTGAAGGAATTTTTTCATTTTCCAAAGGTATTGGCTGTGATAGCCTTCTGTCAGAAGGTGTCATCCCAGGTAGCAGCCAATCCTTCTATCATACAGGAAAGGGCAAAGGTGATCTGTTGATTGTCATCAACATAGATGAAGGAGTTGACTAGGAGATATGTTGTGACAGCATTATATCTAGTGTTTTAAAGTCCAGTCCAGTCCAGTTTTCCTCCAGTTTTCCACACTCCAAATGAGGCAATTGGACTGAAACCAGTTTTTTTTAAACTCAGAAACTCCCAGGACTGTAAACCAGACTACTAAAAACTAGTTTTTTTTAATTTTAGCTCCAAAAAAAGACTGGTTCAGACCAGTTGCAACCAGTCCTAAAATAGGGGCTGACCAATAGCTTCCGATCCACCCAATTTTTATGTAATTTGGTTCACACAGTAAGAAGTTATGGCCATTTTATTGTCAAATACCCCCTCAGATGAGATATATTCATTAGAATTAATTTATTGTGACCGATTAGTGTGGGAATCAGGCTTAGTCATAGTAAGACCAAATATAGTACACACTCAGGGCTAGATGCAGACACCTGGATCTTGCTGATTGACCCAAAAATGGCCGAGATATGGCCATTTCTGGGTCATATGTTATAGATTAGATCTATAGAATGATCACATAGTGTAAAAATTCATAATAAATTCCTAAAATTCTGGAAAAATTGTGCTAAATACAGGAAAATCAGGGCTTTCAGGGGGTGTCATTAGTTGCACCAAAAGACTGGTTGCAACCAGTCTTTTTGTGGTTTTTTGATTTTTGAGAAATGTAGAAAGACCAGGACCACTCTATTTCTAAAACTGAAAAGACTGGACCATTCAGGACCTGGTAGTCCTAATCAGTTCAGTTCAGTTCAGTTGCAGTTTTTGAGTGGTCCTAGGACCAGACCTTTAAACACTAATTGTACCATGGTACAGCTTTATTATAGAACCCATTGTAGGAGGAGGGTTTTCCTAGACAGAGTTCAGTTGGTTTGGGTGGGGTTGTCATGGCTGGGGGAGTGGGTGATAGCAGTGGAGAAGCTATGGGATAAGTCAAGGTCTTCTGGTTCTGAATCAACATTGTGAAATGGGAGTTTGGAGTTGGAGAAGGGTTCTTGAAATTGAGGGGTGGGTTCTGGGGATTTGTCCTCAGACAAAGTTTTGAGGGTGTTTCTGCTGGGTCAAGCAGACCACAGGTTAGGATTCAGGGGTGGTTGGCTTCTAGAGGGAATGATGGGCAACTATGGCAAGGATAGGCCTATTCAAGAGCTTAGATCTTTTGTTACACTTGTTTTGGGTAGGACCAAGTGATGACTTGTACAACAAGGGTCACTATGCAGCTGTGACACCTCAAACAACCACTGTGAGTCCACTAGTTGTGAAGAGGGTCAAGAACTACCAGGTTTATCTAGTAGGAGTCAAAGGTTTGAGGGGTTGAAGGTGCTTGAAGCTTGAGACAAGCATTCTAAGGTTCAAAGGGGATACAAGACAAGATGTATTGTCAAGTAGATCTAAGCTGAATATATGGGATGGGACATAGGTGGTTTATATAGGAAAAAGGAGGTGGTCTGAGCAAAGAGCAGAACCAACATAATAGAACCAAAAGGGGGGAGAATGTGTCATCTAGATACAATGGGAGTGGGTCTTGATGAAAGTGGTCCTAGGACTGCTCAAAAACCACAACCAAACCAAACCAAACTGATTAGAACTGGTCCTAAGTGGTCCAGTCTTTTCAGTTTTAGAAATAAAGCAGTTCTAATCTTTTGATATTTCTCAAAAATAAAAAAACTGCAAAAAGACTGGTTGCAACTGGTCTTTTGGTGCAACCAATGACACCCCCTAAAAGCCCTGATTTTTTGTATTTAGCACAATTTTTCCAGAATTTTAGGAATTTATTTTGAATTTTCATGCCATATGATCTTTCTATACATCTAATCTATAACATGTGACCCAGAAATGGCTATATCTCAGCCATTTCTGGGTCGATCGGCTAGCTCCGGGTGTCAGCATCTAGCTCTGAGTCTGTACTATATTTGGTCTCACTATGACTAAGCCTGATTCCTAGTCTAATCAGTCACAAAAAATTAATTCTAATGGGTATAGATTATGTGAGGGAGTATTTGACAGTAAAATGGTCATAACTTCTTACTGTGTGAACCAAATTACATAAAATTAGGGGGATCTGTAGCTATTAGTCAGCCCCTATTTTAGGACCAGTTGCAACTGGTCTGAACCAGTCTTTTTTTGGAGCTAAAATTTAAAAAACCAGTTTTTAGCAGTCTGGTTGTGGTCCTGGGAATTTTTAACTTTAAAAAATTTGGTTTTGGTCTGGTTGCCTTATTTGGAGCATGGAAAACTGGACTGGACTAGACTTTAAAACACTAGATGAAAAAGAAATGACTAAGGTACTGCAGGTACAATTGGAACAGTGGGATTAGTAAGCCAACAATGGTACTATGGGCTCAAACAGGGCTTAAACAGCTAGGGTGTGAGTCCAAGAAGAAAGCCATGGAGCAAAGGTAACAGAGCAACATTGAGCAGCAAAAAAAGAGAATCATAACATTTCCCTTGTAATCTGAAGTCAACAATGTGATCAATGATAAATAATTTCTCTTGGTCCTCAGTTACTTTAACCAGGCCAGATTTGTACATTGTCTGGCCTTTTAGATGCTCCTTGTAGGGTTTTACATGTGAGATGTTTACTACTGGGTATATTTTCATAGCTTTGGGTAGATGTAGTTCAATGGCATTGCTTCTCTTTATAGAGATTATGGCATATGTGCCAAGCCATTACTCTGAGAGTTTCGTTAACTAGTAAATAAGACAGAGATTATTGGTTGATAACCAGACTTTATCTCTGGGGGCATAGATAGGGGCTTCAAAGTGGTGTTTATCCACTTGAACATACATAGATTCTTTTGCTTTGTTTATGTTTTCTTTTGTTTGTTTAAGGATGTCAGAGAAGTTCAAAATGAAGGTGTCTGTATGCAGTGATTTAGAAGAAGTGGGTGTTGGTTTTATACCCATTCTGGGTTTATATGTTTTTGTTATTTCAAGAGAACTTCATAGAAGTATGTCTCTTATAGTTATAGGAGAATTGTACAATGGAAAGTCATTCTGACCAATCATTTTGATTTTCAGCACAGAAGTGAGATTGGTCAGTTCAGAAGTGAATTGCAGTCCATGATCTGATATAATTGTTTTTGGTAGTCCATGATGTTTCCATATATTTGCTAAATAGAGTCTTGTGAGATCTAGCAAAGAGCATGTTTTGACAGTAGGAACTTCTTTAGAAAAGTGATCTATGACTGTGAGGATGGAATCATAATTGTGTGAAAGTGAGAGATCTGTGATGAAATCTGCTGAGATGTCTTCTCATGGTGTGCCAAGGGTTTCCAATGGATTGAGTAGTCCTGCTGGTTTCTGGTTGGATCTCTTAAGTGTGTGTATCTTTCACATCATGATATACATATAGTCTTTTATTTCTTTCTGTATATGTGGCCAGATGTATGATTGTGATAGTAATTCTAGCATTTTGTCAGTGCCAGGATGTCCTGCTATGGGGATGTTGTGATATAAATAATTGTCTTAAGGTGTAAATCTGTGAAAACAAATATCACCATCCCCTTCCTAAGGAAAGCATCCTTGATTTTATAGCTGAGATTGCATAAATGCTTCATAGAATGAGGAGGTAATTTTATAGATTCATGTTGGACCTGAGCTAGGAATTCATCACCATCATATGACAGGGGTACAGAGATAGAATGGATTTGGTTTGGGTCAATGACAAGTATTCCTTTGTTATTGTCATCAATTCCATCCATGTGATCTTCCTGTCTGGATAGGGCATCTGCTTTTCCCATGGTGACACTGGGTTTGTGATGTCAAGTGAAATGAAAGTGGGAAAGGTATTGGGAGCTTGGTGTTATCATGAACCAAGTGAGATTTTGATCATTCCATATCTCAAATTCATATTACGTTCTATGTAGTGACACCAGAGTTCTAGAGAATAGATTACCAAAAGCATTTCTTTGTTGGCAACTGAATAGTTCTAACAGGTTCTTCTGGTGATATATTGTGGGAGCTATAGACTACTGGGTGCCACTTCCCATCTTTTTTGATAGACAATTCTATACCCATTGCATAATCCAATAGATCTGATTTGAGTCTGTATTTGCAATCATTATCAGAGTAGGCAAGGATAGGGGCAGTTGTGAAAGAGTATTTTAGCATATCAAACACTGTTTGACATGTTAGTAACCAATTAAAAGGAGTGTCTTTCTTTGTGAGATTGTGTAAGGGTCTAGCTACTTTGACATAATTTTGAATAAAGCAGTGATAGAAATTTGCTAATCCAAGAGGAACAAGTGTGTTTAATCATTTTAGGAGTTGGCCAATCTAAGATTGCTTTCACTTTTTCTTGATCCATTGTGATTACCTTTGTCATAATTATTCCTAAGAAGTCTATTGATTTGACTTTGAAAAAACATTTCTCAGGTTTGATGAATAGATCATTTTTGACTAGTCTTTTTAATATTTCATCTTCTGTATAGGTGAAAATCATAAGGTCATCTATGTAGATAACTATGCATGGAAGATCATTGAATACATTATTCATCATAGTTTGAAGTAACAGGGGAATTGCATAATCTGAAAAACATAATGATGGGTTTTAAGGCACCCATGTGACAAATGAAAGCTGCCTTCTATTCTTCTTCTTCTTTGATTTGAATGTTATTGTATCCCTATCTGAGATCCATTTTTGTAAATAGTTTAGCTCCCTTGAGTTTGTTCACAAGTTGTGAAATAAGTGGTAGTGGATAATTATTTTTGACTGTGTGAGAGTTTAGATATCAGTAGTCTTGAATCATTTGTTTCTTCCCATCTTTCCTTGGAACAAAGAACATAGGAGAAGTCTGTTCTGATTTGGAAGAGCATATGTAGTCTTTACATAATTGGTCTTCCATGAAGGCAGTGACTTCTTCTTGTTCTGTGAGAGATAGGGGGATTAATCTACCCTTTCTTGGTTTGAATGATTTCTTCAGATCTATGGCATGGTCCCAGGGTTTTTGTAGTGGGATCCTTTTGCTTTCTTCTTTAGAAAACACATGAAGGTAGGCATGATACTCCTTTGGAACAAGTTCCACAGACATAAGACTTTTCTTATCCTTTTCTGATACTTTTTCTATTTTTGTTTTGCATAATTGTCAATGTTCAATATAGCACTGTACTGCATGCTGTTCTTCCATGATAAGGTTTGTATGAAAGTTGCCATAATTGTCATTGTGACATTCACATAGGCAGTGTGAGAGTGTGATTTCACTAGTATCAATTGATATCAGAGTTGTGAGTTTTCAATCATGTGAATCCAAGGATAAGATTGTTTTTTCCTAGGTTTGTTATTTCAGTTTCTATTTTCTCACAATGGCTCTTATAGTCTATTATGAGATCTGTGGCATGTAATATTTCACCCACTTGATTTTGTGTTCCATCCATATTATAGACCTTAATTGATCATGCCAGCCTCTTTCTGTGTAACTTGTGTTTCTTTATGAATTCTTCATGTATGAATACTATATTGGCTCCTGAGTCTAAGAGTACATTGGCTTTTATATATCCAATGATTTCTTGTGGTGACATGAGTATTGGCATAATTGCTTCTTTGTTGATCTGAGTAGATCTCAAGAAGATTCAGGGGCTAAATTTGTTGATATGGGTGAATTAAGCACAGGATCAGAGTTCCTGCCATGTCTTTCCAAGGTGTCTTGCACCCTGGGGAATGCACCCAACTTGAAATAGTTAGATTCAAAAGAGTTACATAACTGTCTGAAATAGAAGTTTCTAAGCAAGACTGAGTGCCCAGATAGCTCAGTTAATCTTGGCTTTTCTCTGCTTCTTTTCTGACTCATACTTATTGTAATATGTAGAAGACTTGGACTTGTTCTGTGGTCATTCCATGGATGTGGGCAAAAGAGTCTTGTGATACTTCCACTTTCTTGAGTTCTGTGGTAGTAGTTCTCATGGATCTGCTTTTGAAGCATTCCTTTTTATGTCCATTGTACCAATGGCATTCTTCACATTGATTTGTTTTAGGTTTTGGACATTCCTGTGCCATTATAGTTATAGCACTCCTTTGGCCTTTTGGGTCCTTTTCTTATGATGGCTTTGATTTCTTCTCCATCTGTCTTTGATCTTAGCCCTACTGACATCCATTGCATTATTGTCCCTTTTTTGATAGGAGTGATTCCATGATCTTGTGAGCATATGTGGTTGAGTGTATCCATTGCCATTCTAGTGTTTCATATGTTTCTTAGATAATCCAGGAGGACATCTGTTCATTTGCTATCTCTGAATATCTGGTAAATGGAGAATACATTTGCTTCTAGGAGTCAGATGATGTGTGACTCTGTGAGGTTTGCTAATTGATAGAGAGCTTCCCACTTGATAAGGAAATCTTCTATTTTCATATTTTCTTGTTTGAGCTCTGCTCTTGTCCAATCTTGTTGATTGGTTACCCAGAAGAGTCCTTCAAGATCAGTTATCTGTCCAGGGGTATGTGACTCCTTTCTTTAGCTGAGTTTGGACAAGGGGTCCTGCTCTTTCTCTTTTAACTGTGAGAGTACAGCTAGTACTGCTTGGTGTGAGGTGGGAATGATGGTAGCAGAGTTTATGCTTAACCATCCCTGCATTTTTGTCCAAACTTATGAAGTTTGCCTTTAAATTTGCTGGGGTCAGCAAATATTTCTATTTTTAATAATGCTGTGTTTGTTTTTGGTGCCTTCAAAGAAGAGGAAGAAGTAGCTTTTGCTGTTAAAGTAGCAATGAGAGTTTGCATTTGTGAGTTCCATTTGCATAGAGGTTGATTGATTTATTGATTTAGTGAGTACACTCTCTAGGAATGCATGCTTGGTTTCAACCTGTTGAAACTCTGTAAGGATAGCTTGTATATTATCCTGCCAGTCCATGTTTTGGCCTGATAGTGCATTTACTATTGCTTGTGACATGTTTACCAACTGGAGGTGTGTTGTTTGGTTGAGGCCAGTGAGATGTTGTTACGATTGTCTTTTTCTCGCTCTATGTCGCTTCACTTCCCTTTGCTCCATAGTACTGGGCCTATCTTCACTATAGTCGCCCACCATTCCCCCTCGAAACCAACCACCTTTGAACCCAAGCCTGTGGTCCGCCCGACCCAGCCGAAACCCCCCTGAAACATCGTCCAAAGATGAATCCCTGGAAGCTACCCCTCGCTTCGAAGAATCCCCCTCTGACTCTGAACTCCCATTTCACAATGCTGACTCTGAACCCAAAGAACTTGAGCTATCTCACAGCTTTTCAGCTGTTGTTACCATCCCTCGAGCACCCACCCCACCATCCCCAGGAACCTCCCAACAAACCAGAGTCATCTTCGCTTCCACTCAACCCACCCCCCCAACTATGTCCACTGTGTCAAAACCCATTGAACTCCATCTCGGAAAACCTGCCTCCTATGACGGGTCCTATGACAAAGCCACACCCTGGCTCTACACTGTTGTAACGTACCTCCTAGTAAACAAAGTTGTCTATGCAGACAATGACCAACAGATCGCCTTTGCCCTCTCCTTCATAACTGAAGGGTCCGCAGCCACCTGGGCTGATACTTTCCAACAGAAAGCCATTGCCACCAACACCTTTGGCAAGTGGAAAGACTTCATCGAAGCATTCAGGACCACCTTCAAACACCATGATACCAAGGGAGACGCCATCTCCTGGCTCTCCACCCACAGAATCGCCTTGAACAGTGACCTCCCTTCTTATATCTTGATGTTTAAAAGCAAAGTAGCCTCCTCCGAAATATCTTTCAACGATGTCCTCATCAACTTCTTTGCTGCCAGAATTCCCTCTTCTTTAATGCGCCACATCCAAGGAATGGATACTGTCCCCACCACAATTGAAAAATGGTACACCCAGGCGGTCCACTTTAAAACCCAATGGGACCATGCCGACGAGATCACTCGTCAAAACAAGAAACCTTCGACCCATGTTGTCTACCACCAGGACAAACCCAAGAAACGAGAAGTCGACCCTGACGCTATGGACGTTGACGCCATCTCTACCTCCCCACCCAAGAAACTCACTCCTGATGAGAGAAAAAGATGCATCTCCGAAGGACACTGCTTCCGATGCAGGCAAAAGGGACACCTCTCCTCCGCCTGCCCCGTCTACTCCACTACCCCAAAAGGAACCATGACTAAGATGGTAAAGAAAGTCAAAGCTGACCAGGAACCCATTCCCCCCCTCGTCAAAACTGACGATGATGATGATGACGTAGTGGTCAAAAGGATCTCTACTCAAAAGGATTTTTAGATAGGAGGAATGCCTCGACGTCTTCCCCTCCTCATGTACTACTAGCAGATCTTGAAATGAAATCTATGCAACTTGCTGTCTCATTGAAAACCCCTGCTGGAAAACAAACCATCGAAACCTGAGCCCTCATCAACTCTGGCACAGCCATAAACTGCATGGACTGGCACTTCGCAAAAAAAAACCACTTTCCCCTCTCTCGCCTTGATATCCCCATCCCAGTATGAAACATTGACCAAACAGAAAACCAAAATGGTGCCATCCGTTTCACCACCACCCTCCACCTCCACATAGGGTCAGTAGTGCAACGCATAAAATTCTATCTGATCCACTGTGGAACCAAGAACCTTATCCTTGGACTCCCCTGGTTAAAAGTTACCAACCCCATCATCAACTGGAACGAACGAACTAGTGTTTAAAAGTCCGGTCCGGTCCGGTTTTTTGACCCCCAGACCATGCAACCGGACCAAAACCGGTCCTAGCAATGTCCAGAAGAGTCCTGGACCGCAACTGGACCGATTAGGACCGGTCCTGATCGGTTTTTTAGCAGTTGTGTTGCAACCAGTTGCAACCAGTTGCCTAAAAGACCGACCCCTAACCCCTGACCGAGTGAGAATCATGCTTCCCGTGAGTGAGATTAATTATACTATGGACTCCTAGCTACGAATTACTCCTATACACCATAAAGATCGGATCACAGGATCAGTAGATATGACCTGTTTTTGAATCAATGTTGATTTAGGGGGTATACTGCCCCGGATTCACTTATAACAATTCACCATGTGTGTTTCATGCTTCCTGCTAGTGAGATCAATTATTCTATACACTCCTGGCTACATATAATTCCTATAGTGGGAGACATGGGGATCCATCCCTGATGAGATATAAGCATTTCCGGGTCACTTGTCATTTTTGGCTGATTTTGAGTGGTATACTGACCCAGATTCACTTATATCAATTCATCAAGTGACTTTCATGATTTCTATATATGAAATGAAGTGTTCTACATACTCATGGCTACATCTAATCTCTATAATGTGTAATGTAAAAATAGATTTTGGGTGAGTAAGGAGCATTTCCGGGTTGGATGTCACTTTTTGACATTGAAATATTGATTTTGAGTGATATATGGGGCAAATAAATTCCAAAAAATATGGAAAAATCACCAAATATTCCCCTGAATGGTAGTATAGATAGGGGTGGCTGTGCACCGGTTGCGACCGGTTGAAACCAGTCTTTTACCAGTTGCCTGACTTCTCCCAAAACCAGGCAACTGCAACTGGACTGGTAAAGACTGGTTGCGCGCAACTGACATCAGTCCAGTTGCGATCAGTTGCGGTCCAGTCCAGTTGCCAGTTGCGCTACCAGTCTGCAACTGGACTTCGAAACACTAGAACAAACCATCGAAATCAAACCCCCATTGACGCCCACTTGTATTGCCGAAGAAATTCAAACAGTGGTTAAAGAGGCAAATCCTCCTCCTGTCCCTGTCCTTCAACTTGAACACATCCCCGTAGACCCAGAAGTGTTCGACGAACACCTCTTTGACTACCTAGACAACTGGACTGGTAATCGTTTCATCAAACAGTACAGACACCAACATTGCATCCGCAGAGTACTAAAATGCAGAGCCCATTACGTCTGGGCCACCCCTGAATATCTCCGAAAGATTACCACCTCCACAGAACTTGCCACCCTCGCCGAGGCAAAGAAAGAAAAGAAAACCTTACCCCCAGAGTATGCCGAATTCGCTTCAGTCTTCAAAAACCCCAAAACCACTCTACCACCCCCCCGAACTTACGACCACCCCATCAACTTGAAATCCTCCTTCAAAGCAAAGATTGGAAAGATGTACCCCCTCTCCCCTGAAGAAAAGAAAGCTGCTGATGAGTTCCTCAATGAACACCTTGCTTCAGGAAAAATCTGCCCATCCAACTCCCCCCAAGCATCCCCTTTCTTCTTTGTAGGAAAGAAAGACGGCAGCCTCAGACCCTGCCAAGATTACTGCCATCTGAACCAACACACCATCTGTGATGCCTATCCCCTCCCCCTCATCTCTGACCTCGTCGACAAGCTCAAGGACGCCAAACTGTTCACCAAGATGGACGTCCAATGGGGATATAACAACATCCATATTAAAGATGGGGACCAGTGGAAGGCCGCCTTCATCACCCATAGAGGCCTCTTCGAACCCACCGTCATGTTCTTCAGGCTCACCAACTCCCCTGCTATGTTTCAGCGATTCATGAATGACTCCTTCTGGGACATGATCACTGAAGGATGGCTTGTTATCTATATGGACGACCTCCTCATCTTCTCAGAAAATGCAGAAGAACACACCCTATGAACCCAACGTGTCCTCACTCAGATGAAGAAATTAGATCTCCACTTGAAACTAGAAAAATGCACCTTCGATGCCTCCGAAGTAGAATACCTTGGAGTTGTCATCAAACCAGGCATCGTCGCCATGGACCCAGTAAAACTTGAAACAGAAGGAATTGCTGAATGGCCAACCCCGACAAAACTCAAAGATGTCTGATCCTTTTTAGAATTCACCAATTTCTACTGACAATTCATTCCTAATTACACCAACATCGCCCGACCTCTCCTTGATCTCTTAAAAAAGAACCTTCCCTGACACTGGGACTCCCCCCAGCAAACCACCTTTGATACTCTAAAGAAGCAATTTACCTCTGATCAAATTCTCACCCTCCCAGACCCCTCCAAACTTCCTTTTGCCATCACCACCGACGCATCCCTTGTTGCCTCTGGAGGTATACTCCTCCAAGCAGATCTGAACGGTGACTGGAAACCATGCTCTTATCTCTCTCAATCCTTCTCCCCCACTGAACAGAACTATGACATCTACGACCGGGAGCTCCTTGCAGTCATCCACTCTCTGAAAGCGTGGAGACATTACCTCCATGGCTCCGTGCACCTGGTCACAGTCTTCTCTGACCACAAAAACCTCACCTACTTCCAACACCCCCAACAGCTCAATCAATGCCAAGCCTGTTGGATGCTTGATCTAGCGGACTTCGACCTTCACTTCTCCCATGTCCCTGGAAAACTCCTCGCTGGTCCCAATGCTCTCTCTCATCAACCAGACCATGGCAACACTGAACGCGACAATGACGATGTTACCCTCCTCCCAGATGACCTCTTTATCAATCTTATCTCTGCTGACCTCTCCTCCCTCATCACGAAATCCTCAGAAGATGACCCCCTCGTCCTGAACATCCTCAATGCCATGAAAGGTGACCTCCCCCCCTCCTTCAACTCACGACTCTCTAACTGGCAGTTCGATGCTGGAGTCCTCACTTACCAAGGAAGGGTGTATGTTCCCCCCGACCTTGATCTTCGTCACTCCCTCATCCAGCATCACCACAACTCCCTTGCTGCCAGACACCCCAGTTACCTCAAGACATCCCAGCTTGTCACCTCAGAATTCTGGTGGCCAGGGCTTGCCTCTTTCGTCCGCTCCTACGTCACTGGTTGTGCGACTTGTCAGCAAAACAAAGTCAACACACATCCCACCATTCCCCCCCTCTCTCTGATCCCCTCCTCATGCACTTGCCCCTTCCAGCAAGTTTCCTGTGACCTCATCATAGACCTTCCCCCTTCAGGCAGCTATGACTCTCTTTTGGTCGTGGTCGACCATGGCCTTATGAAAGGGGTAATTCTCTGCCCCACTGTCAAAACCATCACCGCTGAAGGAATCGCATCTCTCTTTTTCCACAAGGTTTACCTCAGATTCAGCCTCTATGACAAGATCATCTCCAACAGAGGTCCCCAATTTGCCTCTACATTCGCCAAAGAACTTGCACACCTCATTGGCTACAAACTTGCCCTCTCCACTGCCTACCACCCCCAGACTGACGGAGAAACAGAACGTGTCAACCAAGAAGTTGAAACATACCTTTGCATCTTCTGCCAAGAAAACCCTGAAACATGGTCTGACTTCATACCTATGACAGAATTCGCTCACAATCACCGCCCACATTCCATCACCAATCAGTCCCCATTCTTTCTCATGATGGGTTATGAACCCCACCCCCTCCCCACCATTATCACCGACACCAAACTTCCCACTGTTGAATCTCGCCTCAAAGCCCTTTCTGCAGCCCAAGAAGAAGCCTTGGCTGCACATGAACTCGCTCGTCAAACCATGAAATCCCAATCTTTCTGCTCCTTCTCCCCATTCAAGAAAGGCGATAAAGTCTGGCTCGAAGCATGGAACCTGAAACATGACCTAACCACCCCAAAGTTCTCTCCCAAGAGGGAAGGACCCTTCATTATCACCGAAGTCCTATCTCCCTTATCCTATAAACTCCATCTCCCGAAAACCTGGCGAATTCACCCAGTATTCCACACCTCCCTCTTATCTCCTTATCACTCCATGGAGACACATGGCCCGTGCTTCCCTCAACCCCCACCTGACCTCATTGATGGGGAAGAAGAATATGAAATAGAATGTATCTTACGACATTCATGAAACCCGCGGAACAGAAAGTTCCTAATTCAATGGAAAGGATACTCAGCCAAAGAAGACTCCTGGGAACCAGAAACCAACCTGGGAAACGCCAAGACTACTCTTGATGCTTATAAACGACTCCACCCCAAAGACTTCCCAAGAAGAAATGTTAACAAACCACCCATCATTCATTGAATCTCTCTTGATATGTCCACCTTCCATAGTTGCAACTCGCGCACCCCATCTCCCATTCACAATGCTCCCACCGACCCTGCCCCATCCTCCATCTCCTCCATTACCATAACCTCAAGACCCCCTTCTCGATCTTCTTCGGTCGACACTGATGCTGGATGGGGATCCCTTCCCCCTTCCTTTCCTCGCCCTTCCATTTCTGTTAGCCCTCCTCTTCCTGCTGTAATGGCAGTCAACGTACCCCTGCATGCGCATGACCTTCAGAACGAAGACCCCAATGGTGTTTACCTGGATGAACTACATGCCCTAATTATCAACCCGAGGATGGCCATACCCCTGACCAATCATATGGACGACTGCTCTCTCTTCAAGAGCCTATACCTATTGTACTTGCAGAACGAGAGACTCTGCCTCCTAGTTCCCCATCTAGTCGGACCGATGGAGGTATCTGAAGAAATCAACCGTGCCCAACTCCATTTGAGGCATCATTTACAGAACGCCTTTTACCAACTCCAAGGCCTGGAATTCTTCAAGGATGTGGACAGGTACGAATGAGAAACCACCACCCAGCACATCGCCATGACCTACTGGGAGGACCCCTTTCCTGACCCTGCATTCCCCACGCCCATGTCTACTCAGCCCCCCACGCTGGTCAAACGCCTCTTCCTCCCCTCCATACCTTCCACCCCTTCCACTTCATCTTCCCCTCTGGAGCAAACCGAGATCAATGCTCTCACCGCTGCCAAGCGAATCTATGCCTCCATGTCTGGAGCCATCCCTCTCCATCCTGACCACCCGTTGTATAAACAAGCCTGCTTCTCCTGCCACCGACTCGGACACCAGAGGATCCACTGCCCCCTCTACCAATGCCCATTCTGCCTCGTCGACGCCCCAGGCCATAATCAATGGCACTGCCCCAGGCAACCCGCTCGCACTCCCCTTGTCAATCGAATCTCTCCTCGGCCCACCAGCCAATGGTGTCGCTGATCCCCACCACCATCCAACTCTCGTCCTTGTCCTCCTCCTCCTCTGCAAGTACCCGGTCCTCTAGGCACTCCATACGCCCTATTCCCCCTCCTTGTGGTCGCTCCCGTGTCTATGGACGCACCCACTTTACACCTTCCCCCTCCCCTGACCATGACTTCGACGACCCCACTGACTCTTTCAGATATTCCAACATCACTGGAAGTCCCTCTGGGGAGTTCAGGAGTCTTTACTAATAGTCTTATGATGGTTCATCGACCCTAGTGTGGGGGTAATGTTACGATTGTCTTTTTCTCGCTCTATGTCGCTTCACTTCCCTTTGCTGCATAGTACTTCCCTTGGACTCATGTCTCAGCTGTCTAAGCCCTGTTGAGACCTTACCATCAATGGCTTACTAATCCCATCACTCCTATCACATGTGCAGTACTTTAGTCATTCTTTCTTCGTCAGGATCCACTCCCATTGCATATAGGTGACACGTCTCCTCCCCTTTTTGGTCCTATTGTGTTGGTTCTGCTCTTCACTTGGACCATCCCTTCACACTATATAAACCTTTTCCACCATGTAACCTTAGCTTAGATCTACTCGACAATAAACCTTGTCTTGTATCCTCTCGATTCTCTTGATCACTTGTCCCAAGCTCCAAGCATCTCCGTACCCTCGAACCCTTGACTCCCTCCAGACAGACTTGGAGGTCCCTTGACTACCTTCACAACTAGCAGACTCGCAGTGGTTGTTTGAGGTATTGCAGCTGTGCAGTGACCCTCGTTGTACGAGTCATTGCTTGGTTCTACCCGAAGCAAGTGTAACAGATGTTAGATTTCAAGAAGGAAGTGGTCAGGTATTGGGTAAGTGTGGCTGTTTTCTTTACTATTGTTTTTTCTTCTTTCATATGATCAGTGCTCTCTCTGTAGGCTGTGAGACCATTATTTTTGTTGGTATGCTTGTTATTATGTGAGTCGCCTTGAGTCTGTCTTTGACTTGTTATTTCCTCCTTGATTTGGGAAACTGTAACTGAAAAATAGACTGGCTTTGAATAAGCCTGGGCAGAATAGATTACTATGTAAAGAGGAGTAAGGATGATAGTACACAGGGTAAAGAGGATTGTGTAAAGTACATAGCACAAGGGTTTCTTTAAGATGTCTCTTGGTCTTAGTCTTAGTCTCTCTGTTCCTAATCATGTGAGAGTTCTTCACTCTTATCTGCTGGTTCTCTATGCAACCTGTAGTACTACTTCTAGGCATCTGCACAGGTATGGGTAATCTGTACAGGTCCTGGGTACAGGTATAGCCAGGTATGGGTATTGCCTAAAATGAATAGGCTATCTCAACTTGCAACAACATCCAAGACTACAATACAACTCAGGCACAACAATGATGCAACTTGAACAATGTGTTGCATATGTGAATGTAGCATGGTGTTGCATCATCATTGTGCTGTATCTTACACCTCTTGCACTCCTCTCCTTCACCATCTCCACCATAATGACAAGTTCAAGCTGACAGACTTAGACACAATGACACTAGCACAATGGTCACAACATCCCCTTCACCTCCTTCCTCACCCTCACCCTCTCTACCATTCTATCATCATAGATGACATGATGAATGATACAACACAATGTCACAATAATAATGGCAATGACAATGGATCAAGGTGATGATAATCCTATCAACAACATGATGTTGACAGCATGATGTGATGACAATGCAACATGTGTTGCATTGTCCACACATTGTGCTTGTCCCTCTTCTCCTTTTCCTAGTGTTTTAAAGTCTGGTTTGGTCCAGTTTTTTTTCCTTTTTTGGAGCAACTAGACCAGGACTGGTCTTGAAAATTCAATTTCTTATGCAACTGCAACTGAGACCCAGTGAGACTGGTTGCCAATCAGTCACATTACTTCAGTCATGACCAGTTGCAACCAGTCACATAGCTTGTGCTATGTAACAAACTGTCTAAACAAGTAACTTGAATAATGATTGCATTCACCACTAGCAAGTATGTACTTGTAATAGCTACACAATATACATAGTATATAAAATATCTGCTCTGACCATTGTGTTTTTAAGATATAAAAAACCTGAAAAATATATGGAAGTGTTGTCAGTTCACTTGACCTTCTATCCCAATGCCCAGCTGTCATATCCTGGACTTCCATCTCCAAGTATCTCTGCTCATTGTCATCTTGTTTCTCTTAGATCCTACTCCATATCATCTTGGACTTACAACTCTGGTTACTCTAGCATTACTTCTTTTTAGTATTAGTCTCATTCTTGTACAATACCTGTGTCTCATTTACGAGCACAGCTCCAGCTATGTTCCTGTCCCATTTTCACTCCAGTTATGTTTCTCCCAAATTCCTGTCTTACTCATTACTTACAAATCCACACCACTCTGTTTACTAATCCACACTTTAACTCTCATATATAAACTCCCATACTCTGCCCTTTGTATTCCTTAGTCTGAATATTATCTCTCAATCAACTCCTGATCAACTCCAACCTCTGACCTCCAAGACCTTGATGGTCTACCTTCATACTCTTACTCATACTCAACTTCACCATTAGATATTAAGTTCAACTTCATACTCTGTACTCCACAAATACCAAGGCAAGACTTATAACAAGGATGTAACACATATGTTAAAGCTGATGCCTGTTCAACCCTGAGTAACTCTGAGGCTCAGAGTTACTACCTCTCAAATACCATCTCTAACACCAGCCCACCTCCAAGTTGAAGGTCTGCATGTGATTGCTGGCTGTTAAGACCATGCTGACCTCCAGTGCAAACTCTGATGAATAGGGGCTTCAGAGCTCTGGAGGTTGGGACAAGGACATCAGATTCAGCTTATGTGCTGCCCCCTTGCTAGTGTCATATCCTAATATTTCGGAGATGGAGTTCAGAGGAGTTTGAAGGGAATTTGGAGTAAAGAGTGACAGGATTAGAGAGGAATTATAGGATGTCTAAGTTGATAATCAAGCTAAAGTTACAGGGAAGTAACTACGATATATATACTTGGAGAAATGCAGAGATTACTAAAGCTATGTAAGGGCTAAGTAAGACTGAGTAAGATGGAGAACAAGTAACCAGAGGAAATTGGATATGTACAAATGCCAGAGCTGTACTTCTAAGTGAACATAGGTATCAAAGTACTTACAAATCAGAACTAGTACAAAAGGGGTAAAACATCAGAGTAACATCGGAGTAAGCAAAGATCATAGAGTTGTGCAGAGAATCTAGGAGTTGTGCGGAGATGTCGGAGTAGGTCAGGAGTTGGGAGAAATGGTATATGACACTGGCCAATCAAGAAAGCCACTGCTATGGCTAGTCAGAGTTTATCACAGTCAAGGATGGTAGCAATACCTTAACCACTGAAAACACCAAAGCCAAGCTTGAAGACAAAGTCTGTAAAAACAGAAACACAATGTAGTATTGACTGAGGGTTCCTCAGACCCAGATAAAGTGTCAGAGAATGCAAAATTGTCCAGCAATTGACTCACCTGCATGGAAGTGTCACCACCAGTCCTCTACCACTTCTTATTACTTCCACTATTTTTTCTTTACATCACAGCACTCGGCTTCCATTTGTCCCTTCAAGTCCTTAGTGAACACTTGTCATTCCTGGCATTCCATGGCTTCTGAGTACAAGGTTGATGCTACTGGTGATGGTGTGAGTGATGATGAAGTTTCAAGTATCCTTACCTGAGATGATGAGAATAAGAACAAGGGTGGTGAAGAGGTGAGATATGATATTCTTAAAGGATCTGAAATGCTGAAATAAGTACTACAGGACTTGAGTGATGAAATGAGGGGAGTGCTAGAATTAGAACTGCAACATGTGAAAAAGGAACACACCCAGGATATTCTGACCATTTTCTCTGACATCAAATCACTCAAAGAATGGACTCAGATGTACCTACATTATATTGTCTTCTATTCTACTTTGATTTTTATTATATCAGGCCTCAATAACCCATCATATCTCAACAACAACTAACCTCTGGTCAGTTGATCAATATTAAAACCATGCTGACCTCCAGTACAAACTCCAATGAATAAGGGCTTTTAAAGCTCTAGAGGTCAGGATAAGGACACTGGGTTCAGCTTATGTGCTATTCCCTTGCTAATATTTTGGAGATAGAGTTTGGAGGAGTTTGGGGGATTTCAGAGTAAAGAGTAACAAGATTAGAGAGGAATCATAGAGTTGTCTAAGATGATAATCAAGCTAAAGTTACAGGCAAGTAACTACAATTTATATACTCAAAGAAAGGCAGAGATTACTAAAGCTATGTAAGAGCTGAGTAAGACTGAGTAAGATGGAGAATGAGTAATCAGAGGGAATCAGATATGTATAAATGCTGGAGCTGTGCTCCTAAGTGAACACAGGTATCAAAGTACTTACAAATCAAAGCTAGTACAAATGGAGAAAACATCAGAGTAACATCAGAGTAAGTGGAGATCATGGAGTTGAGTGGAGAATCTAGGAGTTGATCAGAGAAGTTGAAGTAAGCTAGGAGTTGGGAAAGATGGTATATGACAGTATCCCCCTCTTAGGCCTGAACCCTTGAAGGTCTTAAGATAGGATAAGTCACTAGAGTCTGAGTCTGAGTCACTAGGATCAGAAGTTGTTGGAGTGAGCTAGTAGGACTTGGAGTGGGAGGTTAGGGATTAGCCCAGAGTTTAGGAGTTAGGGATTACTCAGAGATGCAGAGTTGGCTAGGAGATAGGGGGTGTGGAGATACTTGAAGATGTGGAGTTGGCCAGGAGATAGGGGTCATAGAGATAAAATACTTAGAGATGTAGAGTTAAGTTAGGACTCAGAGTTGGCCAGAAGTTAGCTTGGAGTTATAGGAGTGTAAGTTTCAAGACAAGCACAATGGAGATCAAGCTGCTGGAGGTGACCAGAGTTGATGGTTTTCAAAAATCAATGAAGTCCAGATCATACAGTCAACTCTGAGCCTAATGAGACTTGGATTTGCAGGAGTTTGTTACAATTCTCTTCAAGTTTTCCTTTTGCCCTATAACACTCTACTACCTTCACTCCATAGTTCTCCCTTTGGGCTTATGCCTTAGCTGTTTAAGCCCTGCTTGGGCCCTATCATCATTGATTTACTAATTTCACTGCTTCAGTCATATCCACAGTACCATAGTCATTTCTTCTTCATCAGGATCTGCTCCCATCACACTGGGTAATGTGTCCCTTTTCTGTTTGGTCCCCTTGTAACAGTTCTACTCTTTGCTTGGACCACCTCTTTGTCCTATATAAACCCATACATTTGAGACATCCTGTATCCTTACCTTAGATCTACTTGACAATACACTTGTCTCAACTTCAAGCACTTTTGATCCTTTGAACCCTTGACTCCCTTCAGATAGACTTGGAGGTCCTTTGAACCTCTCTTCACAACTAGTGGACTTGCAGTGGTTGTTTGAGGTATCACAGCTGTGCAGTGATCCTTGTTGTATGGACCAAGTGATGGTCCTACCCAGAGTAAGTATAACAGAATTGGGTTGGAGCAGGGGAGTTATGTTCCAGATCTCTGGAGCACAATATCTAAGTAGGGAGTGGTTGAAGAAAGTGCATGAAGATTGATGAAGTTGACAAGGAACATCCAAATGGGCTGCTGGAGCTAATGGAGTTCAAGGAATTATTATAAGCATCATGATAAGAGGCTTTGAGAAGGGTTCCAGTCCATGGTCATCCATGTAGATACCAATAGAGTGATAACAGGGATCAGAAGCAGGAGTTCTCAGAGTTTCTAGAAGTTGCATTAGAGGAGGTTGAAGATGAATTGGAGTTTGACCACAGCTCAAATGGAGAAGTGGAAAGAATTCAGGAGAACAGAGAGTGAGAGCAGAGTATCTGGAAGTTGGAAATAAGTCTAAATGACTAGGGAACAGCAGATAGAACTTGTTTGATAACCATTGATCAAGTTCAAGTTTCTTCAGGTTATGGAGATATAGGTCCAAGTTGATCATAAAAGTCTAAGTTCATTTGTTAATGGTCTAGACAAGGGCTTGAAGTTCCCAGAATGCAGAGTTGGGAGTATGAGGGACAACAAGAGTCAGGGTTTAAAAATGCTCAAGGAGGTCCTTATCCCCCTCTTAGGCTAGATGTCCCAGCATCTAGCTTAGGGGTAAAAATATTGGAGCAGAGTGGAGTAAACAGAGATGAAAGAAGTAAATTGGAGTAGTGTGGAGTAGTTGGGAATAATAGAAGTAAGGGTTGCCTTTCAAAGATATTCCAGAGGAGATTGGTATACAACACTGAGGCTCAAGGTGTTATAAATGCCATTTTAACCTAACTTTTCTAACTCTAGATCTGGGTTATGATCCAGATCTTGGCCCTTCATTCTAGACTTACCTAAGATCTCATGTATCTTGATAGATCCAGATCACTTTCCCATACATGAGGTATGCTTCCACTCCTTCGGCTATACTGCCACATTGCAGTGCTGCCACATCCTCATTCCATACTTATGTTGTACATGCACACCACGCATGTTCGCATCGTGTTATACACATGTGCCGATACTTTGGACACTTTCATAATATGGTATGACTACTGTCTTTCCTTATCCAGTAGTACACAGCCACCATGTATTTAGTATATAAGAGCTCGGGTCTCTGCCAAAGATTCCCCAGTTCAATAATTAATATCTTTACTCTTTATCATTGCCCTTGAGCATAGTTGTAACTGTCTCTTGTGATTTAACCCTCACAATGAAGACATTGGTGAATGTTACACATTTACTAAATCGGACACTCAAGCCACTCTTGTGACTTATATCCCTATGAGTCTATCTCTACACACCAAACCTCTCACGACCGTGTAACTGCTGGTTCTTGGCTTGTTTCACAAGGAGTTCCAATTTGGGTGAGAATCAGGAAAAGGAGGGTCAGAGAAGAAGGAGGGTCAAGGGTGACCAGGGATAACCCAGAGAATTGGAGTAGTATAGAGATAGCCAGAGAGAACACTCAAAGGCACCGAGTTCAAACTCAGAGGTATTTAGTATCCATATTCAAGTGAATGGAAAAAGATACTGTCTGTGACTCATCACTCAATAGAGTGTTAGCGAGTAGATCAGTGGTATCCAGAATCAAAGGAATAGAGGGGCCCAACAGAGGTACACAGAGTTATGCAATCAGAGTAATCATAGGTTGTTGGCCAGAGATACTTTATCAAGAAGCAAGGATAGGGGTAGGAATAATATAGAGATGGGTCAGAGTAAACTGGAGATGGAATACTGGAGTAGGATGGGGTTCTGGATTGGAGTAAATGGAGGAAAAAGCAAAGTAAAATAGAGTTCTGGGTTGAAGAACTTGCAGGGAGGTTCAACTTAAAGTCTGAGTTAGAAAACAGAATAAAGCAAATGGGTGGTTAGAGTAAAATGGAGTTGAGTATCAGGAGATGGAAGGGGAGTTCTGGTAGGTCATTGAAGCAAAGAATCATGTCCTCAAACTCTCTGGAAGAAGAGAAAAAAGAGATGACTTCAAAACTGAAGTCTGTGAGTTAAGAAGAGTTTATGTTTTGCAGAACCAGGAAGATCAGAGTGAAATGGAGGTGTAGGTTTAGAGTAATTGGAAATAGGGAGTTGGAGTAAATGGAGTTGAAGCATCAGAGTAAATAGAGTTGAAGCATTGGAGTAACCCAGAGTTGTAGGTCAGGGTAATATAAAGGTAGAGGTCAGAAATAATAAAAAATAGGAAGTTAGAGTGAAGTGGGGTTGAAATATCAAAGTAAGGTGGAGAGTCAAAGGTTCAGAGTAAATGCAGATCAAGCTTTGGAGTAAATGGAGTTAAAATATTGGAGTAATGTAGAGTTGTAGATATGAAATAGAGGGTTGAAATGGGAGTTGGAGTGAAAAGGGGTTGAAATATTGGAGTAAGATAGAGCTAGAGGTTCATAGTAAATGAATATAGGGCTTGGAGTAAATGGAAATAGATCTCAGAGTAAATGGATTTGAAATATCAGAATAAACCAGAGTTGTAGGTATGAAATAGGGGATCAGAATAGATGTTAGAGTGAAAAGGGGTTAATTCATTGGAGTAGAATGGAGTTAGGGTTTAGAGTTTTATGGGAATAGGGGTCAGAGTAACAGGAAGATGATAGGAGTTGAAGAATCATGTCTTCAAACTCTTTTGGAGTGAAGGAGTAAGGGTTGGAGTTGCTCATATGGACTAGAGTTTGTGAGCCCATGGAGTTGCTTGCATAGCACATGCTTGTAAAGCCAGAGTTGGAGTTGGAAGGGGTTTACCATCTCCACCAAATGGTGATTGGGATATGGGAGTAGATGGACTTCCAGAGTCCTAATAGGTTCAGAAATAAAGAATGATGTAGTGCAGATGTGCTGGAGTTGGAAAGTAGAGTATGGGAGAGTCTGGAGATCTAAGGGCATGAGGGTTGGTTATAAAGTAACATCTAGCAAGTGATAGTTGATTATATGGTTAAGACTATGCTGACCTTCAGTGTAAACTCCAACAAATAGAGGCTTTCAAAGCTCTGGAGGTCAGGATAAGGACATTGGGTTCAGCTTATGTACTGCCCCCTTGCTGGTATTGTGTCCTAATATTTCAGAGATGAAGTTTGGAGGAGTTTAAAGGATTTCGAAGTAAAGAGTGACAAGATTAGAGAGGAATCATAGAGTTGTCTAAAGTTACAGGTAAGTAACTACAATTTACATATATCTACTGCTGATCCTCATAGAGATACAGTAGTAGCCTTTTGTCTCGTACCTCATAGTTCCCTGTATAGAGCATGGTCCTGTTCTTTTGTGCCTGCTGTCTTAGTGTTTCTGCTGTCAGCCACAGCTGGTTTTCACTGTGCTCCTAAGTGAACACAGGTATCAAAGTACTTACAAATCAAAACTAGTACAAATGGAGAAAACATCAGAGTAATATCAGAGTAAGTGGAGACCATGGAGTTGAGTAGAGAATCTAGAAGTTGATCAGAGAAGTCAGAGTAAGCTAGAAGTTGGGAAAAATGGTATATGACAATCAAACAAAAGCATTGTTCATGGATATCACAGCCCACTAGATAGAAGGCAAGAAATCTGATGAATAGGAGTTGCATACTGAAGTTATTGCTTCTCATGCAATTGTAGAAGCACATACTGGGGAGAATCTTGGCCACTACTTGATCTTGTTGCACACACTAGGGAGAATCTCAGCTGCTACTTGGTCTTGTTGTGCAAATAAGCTGGTATACTCAGTAGCAAGGGTTCTAAGATATACACATATAATTTTTCTGTACTCTATTTGATACTAATGATTCTGTATAGCTCTTTTATATGACCACAACAACATAAGCAACAATAACAAGACCTACAATTACATTGAAAGAGCACTTTACTCCAAGCAAATTTACACATTTGATTCTGACCAGCATTGCCTCCTGTGCCCAGTGCACATTGTCAACTTAGCCATCATTGCTGTCATAAGCTGTATCACATGACTGATACATATTAAGACCACCACCATTATCTAGAAATTCAACCCAGAATTGCCTGAAAATCAAGTCCAAGGTAACAACTTTGATGCTATCACCACCCTTTGCACCCTCATTGTCAAGATCCACTCCTCTGGACAATGAGTGGCGTACTTTGAGCATCTCCAGTGCAAGTGTGGGATCAACATTCTACTCAAAATCCCATGCCATAGCAACATATGTTGGAGCAGCTTGCTTGGTCATACTCTTTGCAAATGGTTTGTAGTTCTCATGTCAATGAATTCATTGCTTACTGTTAAAATTAGCCTATCAACCTCTTTATTAAGTCTATCAATGAGCTCTTCAGACTGATCATTTCAATCCAACATACTGGTCAACCTGTCAAATGCATCCTCTAGACAGCTTTCACTATTAAGGCATTAGACTGAGAGTGCATCAACAACATACAATCAATCATTGTCAATGCAAACAATATCTAACATCTGTTCTTACCTAACAATCACTCAGCTCTCTGGCATGCAATTCTAGCATTTGAAGAACTCCTTAGCATGTGGAAGGAGAAGTGTGCCCTCAGCAAGTATACATTGTACCAGGATATGACTACAAGTGATATCACTTCAGGTGACCCCTTTTTGGGGTCTCTTAGACACATCTTTTACTACCAAAAGATGTGTCTAATAGACCCTTTTTCTGTGTGATGACACAAACATTTTTTTGATGTCCCAGAGGGATGTGATAGAATGTATTATGGACTTATTTGGCAAGTATCTGCTCTTGACAGGAACAACTTTGTGTCACACAAAATTATATATTGAATTATGGTGTATAATCATATCAAATATGAACAAATATACCATTTTGAGATATATAAACTATATCACTAGAACAAATATAAACAAACAATAACAAATAAAAGATTTTACAGTA
>JBBPMZ010000028.1:0-27552 GCA_038090575.1 Tylopilus cf. pernanus | reverse complement strand
AGAAAGCTTACATTATTAGCTACAAAGATAAAAGAAATGAGATCAAGAGTAATAGAGAACAAGGCTGACATACGAGATACTGGTCTAAAGCAAACGCCAGTTTCGTTTAAATATGGGACAGGAGAGGCTACCAACAGTTGTGATGTAAGAAAAGATAGATCTAAAGTGATACAAGCACTCACGGGGTAGCTTTAAACTCAAGTAGAGTGACACCGTGAGGAGGACTAATGCATAAACGACGTATACGGCCTTCAAGGGCATTGCCACTTTGGGCTGGAAATTCAAGATTGCACAGGCCCGCATCACAACCAAAACTATGGTTTTCTGTTAAAAGTGCTCGTTGCTCGTTTTCAGACCGACAAACGCTCACAACGGATCAATTCTGCCGCGAAGACCCCAAAGATTGTAGTGTATATCTGGAATACGTCACAAAACTGGAGTGCGAGCGATGAAATTTAGAAGTGATGGAGGGCCAGAAAAATACCTTTTGTGAACCGTGGCTCAGATAGCCGGTCTCCTCCAGCGTGATGAACGTTTGTCCTACCAAGTTCCCGTATCGGTTGAGCAGAAAAAGAGTCTTGACCATTGTCCATGGAGTATCCCACATGTAGGTTACCTTCGCGATGTTACCTCCCAAGTTTACGATTATTGTATCAGACCCACCTCGAAAGAAAACGTAAGAATGTAATCGTAGACCAGTAGAGAATTTCCTGCGAAAAAAAGACACCTTGAACGTAGAAAAATAAACAATAAGTATTAGATAAATGAAGTGGTCGTACTATCAACACTCACTTGCGAATGAACAACTGGTCCAGAAAAGATGATGGGACGGACATGACTGGGCCTGCTAACCGCAGTACGAAGGAACAAGCTATTGGCCAAGAACAGCCAGAGGAACGATCAGACTTGAACATATCGACACCATATAAATCATTGTTCAAATGATCATCCGCGCTGTCAATATCACGGCATAGTGGCGTGTAAACAGGGGTTCATAGCAGCACCAGTTTACGCCACTAACATGCTATATCGTATCCTAAACACAGTAGCGTCAAACAGTCAAGTTGTCCAAGCTACTCAAGTACAAATTACGACACTGAGGCGGTGTGTCAACATTTGGGTAAGCGGTCCAAGTGACGCGATTACAAACTACTTTAAGACTTACCTTCACCGAGCTCGGAATCTACCGTGGTTTTGAAGCACCAACTTCAGGTCTATCAGCCCTTCGTGTCCTCAAGCTAGTACAAAGTAACATCCGGCTTCAGCTAAGTTATCATGGCTCTAGTCCAGACTCGCGTCAGCATCTGATGTGTTCTGTATTCGAAATATGTCTACTTCAGATGCATGTTTTTGGGTAAACTGACCTCGAGTGTGTCAACCTCAACGACCATCGAAGTCATGTATTACTGCACCTCCTAATCTGTGAATTGTGCCCGTGGCTTTCGTGGGATTATGTCAACGGGATCTCGCGATAACAAGGGGTCGTCTTGGTTTCGTTGATTCAATGAGATACGTGGACGAACCCATTAGTGCTCACCGTGAAAGCCAAAGGGCACCGCCTGATCGTCATTCAGACCTTCGGTGAGGTGCTGGGACCAGGCCTTGCCCGGATCAAACTTGAAACTTGAATTTTTGACGTTCATCCACCGCTAGGCCTTCAAGTATCAACGTATCCACGAAGCGAGAAACCGCATTCGTACGCCATTCGAGTCGTCGGTGGCTGTCGGTGAGATAAACTGCGGTGTTTGCCGTATGTTAGCCCCGAATTACAATTTACAAATAGAGAGTCTAGTTCGCTGCTTCAAGATTTCAAGTTGGTTTGGCTACGAACGTGAATAGCAAACTCTAAATTCAGGATAGGTCTAAATGTGTAGATCCGCCCGAAACTGAGAAATTATTATGCAATACTCATGTTTAGACCTATCTTCAACCTGAAATTTACTGTTCACATTCGCAACGAAGTCTATGCTTCAAGCTTTTGGGACATACACTAATTGTTCACCTAAAGCCCATATTTGCAGTTCACATTGGGGCTTACATTTAGGTCCATTCTAAACATTGCAAACCCCCCAGGCTCAAAGTTTGTTGTGTATATTACACCAATTTACGTCAACTTTCGGGGATATCCGGCATTGAAGCCTCCACGTGGTCACTTCAATTACCCGATCTGGGGATAAGCTCCAGTCCTTGAAGCTTGTTAGGACAATGGTTTCAAGGTAACGCTACCGTCTGGCAAACATTTGTATAACTCAATCGCAGCTCTCGAAATCAAGCCAATTGAGCGATGAGCATTATTGAAGTGATACGGGAATTTCTGATGGGCCTCGGGATTTTGTCATTTGCTCGGAGGGCCTAAGGCCCCAAGCTTTCATCAAAAGAATGAGATCAAGAGATAACACAATACAAACAAGGCGACATCCAAGGTGACAGTCTACAGCACATGCCGGTTTTATTTAAACATGGGACAGGAAAAAGCTGCCAAAAATTATGATATAAATAAAGAATGATCTTAGGGCCCAGGTGATGCCAGTACTTACGTAGAAAGTTTGGGTTCAAGTAGAGTGACACCACAAGGAATATGTACTACCCTCAAGGGCACGCGATAGGACTTGAAATTCAAGATTGTGCAGGTGCACACCACGACTAAAGCTATGCTTTTCGTAAAAATGAGTGCTCGAGCCAGACTAACTTATGGGCATACTCATAGCGGATCAATTCCTCCGAGAAGATCTAAGTTGAAAAAAACTATGATCTATAGTTGGAAAATATCATAGAGCTAGAGCATGAATGATGAATTCGTCAGAGATGCGAGGAAATCTATCTTTGGTGAACCATGACTTCAGGCATAGCTCGTCTCCTCCTGGTGCTGAGGTCCCAGATGCCATCTGGGTAATGGGTCATAATGCTTACGAGTCGTTAATGAACATACCACTGCTGTTTGTTCGTGACGGTGTCACTTCGTAAGCTATTCCTCCTTTCCATCAGTTGAGCCCAGTCATGCCTGTATTCAGGCTGTCCCGCCAGCCACTTTGGTCCAGTTGTTCGTTCACACGTAGTGGCTGTAAATTGGCGTCATTCATTTGGTATCTTTATTTAAC
Organism: Tylopilus cf. pernanus; assembly: GCA_038090575.1. Lineage (NCBI taxonomy): Eukaryota > Fungi > Basidiomycota > Agaricomycetes > Boletales > Boletaceae > Tylopilus > Tylopilus cf. pernanus. Next base: position 24,454 of record JBBPMZ010000028.1, on the reverse strand, counting down.
TTCTTGGTGCAGGAAATTCCCTTATTTACGATTATTTTCTTACATTCTCCCGCGATACATCAGACACCATAAAAACAACCATGGGCTGATGAAGACGGACGATGCTGCAATAAGGTGAGTTAAAACTGAGATTTTCAGTAGCCAATGATAAACTTGCCAAGGCCCTGTTTAACCGCTATGGGAATTAGGTCAGGCGCACACTGTACTATGAATAGAGTTATCAGATACTCAGTCTACGCCACAGCCTGAAAGTATGGTGGATCCCTGTTATTTGAATACAATGCCCCAAGGCAGTGTGTCAAGATCCGAGTTGCCCAGGTGATATTTATGGGTCCCACCACTGAGCCACCAGCGGCCATTGCTGAACACTGCAACGTTTATCCCCAAGTTCTCGTGTGTTTCAAAGTTTAGACGCGTGCCTGTGGTTGCCACAGGGTTGTGTCAAGTTTCAACGGGTTCTTGTGATGATGGCAAGTGCAAAAAGGATTTTTTTATTTTCGTCAACCCGCCAACTGGAGTGAGGACCCCCCGCTAGGGTCGAACGTGTTCAAGCTACCATCAAGGAACCGCATTGAAGAGGACGATCACTATTGTGAAGTTGTCTTCGGCCGATCTGGGGTCAAGGGGTTTCGCAGCACTAATCTCACTGGCAGGCTGAACCCAATCCGGTTATTAAGGTTAAGCTGCTTGAGCATGCCTCCCACATCTTTTGATTTATGAAGACATGGGCTCGGGCATAGCTCCGCTAAAGACACAGATGAAATGCTTCCATCAAAGTTGCAACTCTGGCGGCTAATGGTTTCGCTGATGCGGTTTCCGCAAGACACGGAACCACTAGCCTGAGCGTGGACTTTCGACTCGGATCATTTCCTCGTTACTTACGTATCTCTGTGCAGAGAAGCGGAAGACGGTGACGATATTCTGAAGAATCGAGCACCGAAAAGTTTGCTAAAATTTTGGCGGCATGTCTGTTGATTAGGATGGTGAATCCTGAGCTAGAAGGTGTCAGAGCCTCACCTGACCTGTGGTAGACTCTGGGTCTAGATGTATCTCAGAAGCGCAAGAATAGAAGAAAATCCAGTAGAACTGGTGGGTCGATAAATCGTAGATTGTTATGCGTGAAGACTTTGGACTCGGAGCCCCAAAGTGCCAACTACTAGGTAGGAGCTACAACAGCACGAAAAAACGGACTCGGACGAAGTTGAGATGCGGGCACTTCTTTGTGAAAACGTTTCTAAGTACGAACTGATCGGGCCTTTGACGGGGCTACTGCTGCTGCATGCCGATGAGCTGTGGGCATTCAAATTCACATAGCAGACCCCTCTGAAATGCTTTTCTGAATCATGAGGCCAATAATAGTTGCATCGCTCTTTCCGGATGCTGCGCATAACTATAGCCTAGACGCATGACCTGGTAAATTGATGGCGAAAGAATTCATTCAGGATATATACCGTGAACTAGCTAGTCGGAGCTCCGGGATAATTATTGCCGAAATTGCAACCCCTACTTCGGAACCTCCATGGGACTGGTGCGGCCAACGCTCTGCGCTAAGAGAAAGTCAACATGAATGCTCTGATATGACGCCTAGTGACGTCCCTCAGGCCTAACATTCTCCCGTACATTACCCCATCTAGTAGTAATCGAGGAGGTCGGGGCATCTCTAACAGTGTCATAGAGCCCTCCTTCCCTCTCTTTATCGTCATTTTCGTTGGCAGTGCACCAATGGCCATCATTCGAGACCAGTTCCGCCCACTTCAAGGTGAGTCTCCGGTAAAGGGTGTAACTCATATGCTTCCTCCTGATGAGCACCCCCAGATGCGTGTCGATCATGGTCATGAGTGACACTGAATATCCAATTCGACGACGCTTGCTGATCCAACACGGCGATATTTCTGTCGAGTTCCCAGCCGGTCTGAAACGTCGAGTTCGGGTGTGCAGACCATTGTCGAAGGTTGAGCATCAGACGCTGTCCGATCATCGAAAGAAGTGGACTTGTAAGCCTGTAGTCAACTGCATTTGAGATATCCACAGATGGGCACCGCTGTCAATAAATACTCACAGTGCTGCTATGAACTCTCTGGGGTCCTTTTTGCACCGTTATGTTGAAGGAACAGGTGTTTGGTAGAGCAAAGTATGACTCTCACCTGACTGTAAAGCAACCTGTTCACGACCAGCGTAAGAAACAGAGAATGACCATGTCGCTTCAAATCAACATACCAGCACACCAGAGCGAATAGGGTGTTGAAAACAGCTGTCTACATACTCGTCAGGCCAAGATCCCAGGAATATTTGGATTTCTCACAACATAGAACAGTAATGCTGGGAGGAACGATCAAAATGGAGTAGAATGCAAAAGACTCCACTTCCTCACCATCTCGTGCGAGAAGACGAATCAACTTCGGTGGGCGAATGTCACGGCAAGGTCGCATCATTTTGAGTAGGCGACTAAATACGACTGCGAATATGATGTTGTCGAGAGCGAATCTGTTTTCCATGAGAACGGGTACGATGGATTTTACCACGATCACTCACACTACCACTATTATTACCCACTGAAAAACCCCAATGCTGCAGCAACCATACATACATTTAGAGGGAAAACTTACATTGTTGGCTGCAAGGAAAAGAATAAAATGAGGTCCAGGGTAGTAGAAAGAGGAGCCAAGTGACATACGAGGAGCCGGCCTAAAGCATACGCCTGTTTCGTTTAGATATAGGACAGGAGAAGCTACCAAACGTCGTGGTATGAAGATGGACCTCGAGTGACACCAATACTCACGCAGTAAATTTGAGTTCAAGTAGAGTGACACCACAAGGAGGACCAATGCGTAAACGACATACGCTCCCTTCAAGGGTACTGTGATCTTTGGTGCGAAATTCAAGATTGCGCAGGCGCGCATCACAACCAAAACTACGCCTCGCCATCAAACAAGCACTCGTTTTAGACAGTGACAAAGAATACTCACAACGGACCATTTCAGCCGCGAAGATTCCAAAGATTGTGCTGTATACTTGGAATATGTTACAGAACTGGAATGCAAGTGATGAACTTTAGAAGCGTCGAAGTAACCTGGAATAGACCTTTTGTGAACCGTGGCTCAGATAACCAGTCTCCTCCAACATGACGATCGTTTGTCCTATCAAGTTCCCGTATCGGTTGAGTAGAAAGAGAGTCTTGACCATTGTCCATGGAGCATCCCACATATAGGTCATCTTCGCCACGTTACCTCCCGAGTTGATGATTATTGGGTTAGACGCACCTCAAGGGGAAGTGTAAGAAAATAATCATAAACGAGTAGAGAATTTCCTCCAAAAGCGAAGCACCTTGATCGAAGAAACATCAGAGATATCAGATAAATGAAGTGATCATACTACAAACACTCACTTGCGAATGAACAGTTGAGCCAGAAATGATGGCGGAGCAGACATGACTGGGTCTCCTGATGCCGCAGCACGGAAGGAATGAGCTATTCGTCAAGGAACGCTGGCGAAACGATCAGAAAACATATTGACACCGTATAAGTCATTGTTCAAATGATCACTCGCGTCCTCGATATTACGGCATAGTGGCGTGCAACAGATTTCATAAAGTACTGGTTTGCGCCGCTAACATGCTGTTCAAGCCAGAACTTCGCTCAAGTCTCATAAGTCACGAGGGGGTGTTTCAAGGTTTGGGTAAGTAGTCCAAACAGAGCGACCGCTTACTCTACAGGACTTGCCGACAAATTTGAACCTACGTTGTTCAGATTGCGGACTAGTGATGTGTTAGTAATACTAAGCGTGTATGCTTACATGGATTCAAGTTGTGCCTGTCGTAGAATGCTGCTGAGGGTGTCTAGGACGTAATGTCAAGGGCCATCTTGGCTTCTACTGAATGAGATGCGTGAAGGATGCCGTTCGACTTGAACGTAGTGGCGCACCGGCGTGAAAATCAAAGGGCAGTGCCCTGTCGTTATTCAAGCTTCCAAGAATCTCCTTTGTGTCGGACTTGACGTTTATCTGCTCTTGAGCATCAAAGTGTCCTCGGAGTGAGAAATCACATGATTCGGATACCATGAGAATTGTGACTGAGGTTCCGACGGATAACACCAACGCCGGAGAGACCGACTCAAATGAATGTTAGCTTCGGGGTTTCCCAGCGTTGAGTAACAGAGCCACGTGGTCATTTCAAATCGTTCGATCTGAGGGCCTTGACCCTGAAGCTTGAAGCTTGAAGGCTTCGAACTTCGAACTTTGGAGTGTAGCTGGAAAGACTCGAGCTTTCAACATCTCCCGCCTCCTCTCCCCACATTCTCCCCAAGTGAGCACTGTACAACCTAATGGAGACACGAGGTGTGGTGACCCCGTTCTGACCGGGCCTTGAATCGACGAAGCTCGGAATTTCTACTCGGATCCTTTGCATTTCCAAGATCTTTTTTTTTTCGCTAACTTCAACTCAATGGAGTGTACACTGGAACTGTAACTGTAACATGCTTGAATGCCGGCCACATACTAAGTTCGAGAAATTTACGGATTACGAGTATCGTAAATGGGGCTACAACCTTCCGCCGAACTCTCGGCGCTGACCACGCTGTCGAATTTGGGTGCATGGATTGGAAAGTACTTGCTTCTTTCCCTGATGCGGCGTCCTCCCCAGGGCCGTTGGAACCCTAGTCGTGTCCCTGGAGCCTCGCGTTCTCCCACCACTCTTGTCGGAGGTGATCGGGGACGTGGAGGTATCATTCTCCCCGGCGTGTCGTGATGCACTCTCCTATCAGTGCACGATCGGTGCTCATCCATCACCCATCCCGCTCGCTTCCAAGTCCGTCCCGTGTAACACACCTAGCTCAAACGCGTCCCCACTGAGATCACCCGCCGACGCTTCCTCATCACGCTCCTGGCCAACAACATTCCCCGCCGAACTCACCGATGTCCTCACCTGTTCTGAACGACGCCACGCTTGCTCACCCACCCACGCAGCGATGTTCCGGTCCAGCTCCAGGCTCTCCTCGAACGTCGACTCCGATTCTGCGTAAAACTTCCGGAGGCGAAGTATGAGGCGCTGTCCGACCATCGAGAGAATGGGACCTGTGAATCTGCAGTCGTGGTGAGCCCAGAGACGTGCACCATCGTTGGCCATACGCACGTTTCGGCCATGAACTCTCTGGGGTCCTTTGGATGCGTCAGGAGGGGAGGGGTCGCAAGGATGTGATACCTACCTCATGGTAGAGTGTTCTGTTCATGATCATATCGAGGTCAGTAACGAGGCTGTCACATCTTCTCAGTGCCACATACCCGCATGCCAACGTTAGCGAACCATTGAACATAGCCGCCTGGGTGCTTGTTAGACGGAGATCCCACGAATGCTCTGGAATGCTTACAACATAGAACATGAACCCTGAATGAAACGATCAACAATGTGAATGACAACGCTAAGCCTGATGGCCTCACCATCTCGTGCAAGAAGAAGAAACAGTTTCGACGGGCGGATGCCATTGGCACGAGCAGATCGAATCATATTGTATAGACGAACAAATACGATCGCAAATATGATATTGTCGAGAATGATTCTGGTTTCTATCAGAACGAACATGACGGCGTCGGTAGTGATATGCTCACACGACCACCATTATTATCCACTGAAAAACAAAGTGTTGTAGCCACCGTCAATATCTTAGCGAAAAGATAAACTTACACTATTAGCTGTGATGTCGAGGGAATGAGATCGAGAATACGCATTGAATAAAGGGCAACATACAAGGCACTGGTTGAAAGCAGACTCCGGTTTCACTCAGATACGGGACTGGATGAGCTGCCGGGCGCTGAGATAGATAATGGCTCAAGTGATAATGACACGCACGCGGAAACTTTTCGTTCAAGTAGACAGACACCAAGAGGATGACCAACGCGTACACGACGTATAATGACTTCAAGGGCACTGCGATCTTGCGTTCGAATTCCAAGATGGCACAGGCACGCACGACAACTAAAACTAACCATCGCAGTCAAACAGACGTTGACTCCAGACTGAGACCGGAATACTCACAGCGGATCAATTCCGCAGAGAAAATGGCAAAGATGATGTTGAAGACCTGGAATGCATTACAGAACTGGCATACCCGCAGTGAGCATGACTGACGATGGAGAAGCACAGACGCAAACCTTTTGTGAACCATGACTGATATAGCCAGTCTCCTCCAGCGTAATGAACGCCTGCCCGATCAAGTTCCCGTATCGGTTAAGCAAGAAAAGCGTCTTGACCATCGACCACGGCGAGTGCCAGATGTAGGTGACCTAGTGCGGTGTGATCTCCACGGGCCCATGGTCGGCGTGTCCTACGCACCTCGAGAGAAAACGTAAGGAGGTAGTCGTAAATGAGAAGAGAATTTCCTGCAAAAGCAAAAGATCTTGATGATTGATCGAAGCCTCATCAGATAAATGACGTGATCATCGATCAATGCCCAAACACGCACTTGCGAACGAACAGCTGGACAAAAAAAGCTGGCAGCATCGATATCAGTTGACCAAACTGCCGGAAGGGAGGAATGCACAGTTCGAGTCGAGAGAAACGAGCGAAGAGCGCAGCGAGCAGACCATCTCGACATTATAAGTATATCCGAGAGTGCTGGTATCACGGCATACTTGCAGTGAATGGAGCTCATACGTGCTGCGCCACTACGCACGCTACGATTGAATAGCGCAGGGCTGTGTTAAGGTTCGGGGTTGCCCAAGCTATACCGCAATCAACCCACTGACAGGTAATACTCAGAGTATGAGTCCCAGCTGCTACCGGACGTCGTGACCGCACACCTTCCTGCGAAGTCGAGGGACGTCAACAGATCAATACACTCGCAGGGGTGTCGCCTTACACAACCCACTTTTACCATGAAACGTGTGCCCAGATTCTGCGTCGGAACTTGTTCTAATGCCGCCCAAAGTACGGATATGTCCGGTTTGTATTGCAGCGGAAACTTCCAGTCCATCTTACCTTACAACGTCATCCTCAAGGACTATGTCCGGAACGATGTTTTTCCTCGGGTGCTGTTACATTTGAACCTGTCCCTGTGGCTGCATAAGTTTTGGATAACACCAGGGTAATTTCAGTTTCGCTGAGCGATTTGAGTAAGGAGACATCACAAGGGGAAAAATCCAAGGGTAAATTCCCCGCCAATTCAGACACATTCGGGTTCGTGAGAACGTCTGCCGGAAGGACTAACGCCAACGCCAAGGCAAATTGACCGTATCGTTCGATCCCTGATTTCCTGGACGATGTCGGCCGATAACGAGAGCTCTAACAGACCCCAGGGTGTCAGCGACCGAGCGCCGACGTTGAGCGCGAACCTGCTGATGCTTTTGAAGACATGGTAGACACGACTGACCTTGTCAACGTCGTGACAGTACGTTGCGTGCAACTCCTCTTCCCGATAACCTCAGCACAATCATAGTAGTGACATCAGATGCCGATTCCGCAGTGTCAACGGGTCACTTGGACGGTGACACCAAGACAAGACCACGAACAATCTATCTCAAGTTAATCATCGTCTGCTGCACGTCAACATTGAGCCATCCTCAAACCATGGTCACATCAATCGTCTAAAGTTCGACAAGATCAACTTTTGCACGTGGCACTGAGGAGCCCAACGCAACGCACCAATGCAGTCGCTGACAACATCCTCGACAAGACAGCTACATGAACACGAGAACAACGGAAAGAAAACAAGACCCTCAATCGATCTCAATCACGTCCTCACTCTCCATCCTATCCCCAGCACTGTCCAACATGACCAACCCGTCCTCTTCCAGCCGTCGTTGCTTGCTCGGACTCCCAGCCTCGATGGACAAAGGGCCGTTCGTCTTTGCCCGCTTCGGCAATGGCGCGGTCTCGGCAACGTCGTCGGGTGCGGATCGCTTCCGTGATGGCGCGGGTGCAGGCGTCGACGGTTGTGGATGGAAAGGCGGCTTCGGCAGCGACGTCGGCAATACCAATGCCGGTGCATCGCTTGGATGGTTTGGTCTATCGAAGTTGGGTCACAAGCCAGAATCGTCCCAGTATGACATCACTCACGGAAGCTCGCACAAGGCGACCGCAATCGTGCCCCATTCCCCTTCTTCGTCGACAATCGTGAGGAACTTGCCGCGAGTCACACCGAGGCTCTCGAGCGTCCGGTCGTCGTTGTCGTCCCAGTCGGGGTCGCTCAGGACGCGTTTGTCCTCGTACACGCTGACATCTCGTTTCCCGGTTCCCCGCCCTTCCCCCTGGCCGTCCCCGAGGATGCCGTCGATGAGCTCGCCAAGTGTTACGCGTGAAGGATCGCACTGCACTTTCGCATACGTGTCTCTACAAATTCCGCATTTAGGATTGGGGGGACAAAGGTTAACCGTACTGAGCGGAACGGTTGGTTTGAACTGCAGGTGAACGTTCTTTAGGGAGGCATAAGATTTTCGCAAGAGGTGCAACGCTTGTAACACAATCAATCCCGATATGATAGCATTCGTAGTGGCGATGGCGGGAATAATGTTGCCAGCCATTTCTATTCGCGAATGTGAGTAAAATGTTGATCGCGGAGCTCGTAACTGTCACCTTTCACTTCCCAGCGTGTCTTCCGCTCAATATAATAAGCAGCAGAGCGGAGATTGGAAGCAGCAGTGACGAAATCAAGCGTATCATCGTCATCTTTGTCGAATGAAATAGTCTGTTCTCCGGCACGCACGCGCGAAGCTAAGCGGTTGGTACTAGTCATCTAACGTCAAAGGAAGGCCTACGGATGCAAAAGGAGACAAGTATACCTTGACACAAAGAGGGCAAGATTGTCATGGAGCGTCAGGGCACGCTGATCTTTCAAACCACCGTTTCCGTTGAGCGGAGGGGTCGGTTTCGTAGACGCTCCGTTAACGAAACCATTGACTCGTCCCTTAGAATTTGAGGACGACGCGACGTTTTTGGAGGGTTCTTTTACTACAAAAGTACCATCCAGGATGGCGTTAAAATCGAGTGGTGTCGGCTTTTCTCTTGAACGCCACATGTCCACCATAGACAATAGGTTTTTGATGTCGGCATGGAAGACCTCGTTGTATACAGTGAGTGCCATGTAGTGGGCCTTCAAGAAGAGAGCACACCTTTTGAAATACGGTCTTGGCAGCGTCGTCCGTCGTCTCTGCGGAGTGCAGCGCTTTGCGAACTGCTTTGTACGCCAAGGCCTCTTTCCGCAAAGCCGCGATCTCTTGTGCTGCATTGCGTCAGCGGGTACCATGAATACAGGGAGTGAGAATGCTAACCGTTCTCGCCCTGCTTCTCAGCCTCGTCTAATTCAGCGCCATCTTCATCCTCTCCAAACAACTGTCTGTATGCGTCGGATTAGAGAGAAAGAGGTGTGATACTGCACTGACTCACGGAAGGAGATAGCTTTTGGCCCAGACGATACAGTGAATGGGTTGCGAGGGCGTCGAGCGGATAGTGCAAACGGGAAAAGATTTTGGGGTCGGTTTCGTTATACAATCGAAGCATTCTGTGCGATCCTGATGGCGAGGTGGGTGGAATATCGCGTGGGTTGGAGACGACGAACCTTGAGAAGAGGCTGAACTTGACCAAGGTATCCGGCCGTGCCCGACTCGACAAGTGGAATGCCCGCAGCCATACACATCTTGTTCACATGCCGTCGCGCGTCTGGCTCGCAGTCAGTGGTCGAGAGAGGATAATTGAAGGATGGGTGGACTTGCCGAGGTTGTCGAGCGCGTTGAGGACGATGTCAAAGGACTGGAACCACTCGATATCGAATTGGGGCTCCTTGATGTTGGCGTGGATGGGGTGAATGTGAACCTTTGGGTTGAAGGCGCCAGCGGTTTGAGCTGCTACCTGCCGCAAGAGGGTGTCAGAGCTGAACGAAGACCAAGAAATGGCGCACCATGGCTTTGCTGTGTTTGACATCCTTCTTCCTGAAGAGAAACTGTCTATTCAGATTGGAGAGGTCTATGGTGTCGAGGTCCAAAAGTGTGATGTGGCCGAAGCCGGTGAGGACGACGTTCTTTACTAGCGGGATGTTAGGATGGCAGACAAGCGTGAAAAAGAGCAAGACGGACACAACTCGCAGCCGATGCCACCTGCCCCGACCAACAGGACCTTTGTGTGTGTCAACCTCGAGACGAGCTCAGTGCCGAGAATGGCCTCTGCGTGGGCGTAGCGAGTGTTTTTGAATTGGCTGGCCATCGTGGGCGTACAGGATGACGACCGTCACGCGTCTCACGCTAATTCTACCGTTGGCTCTACAAACCCTTGTCAAACAGCGCTCGCCGATCTCCCCACCATCTCACCCCGTCCTCAATCCAGAGTTTAGGCCGCGAACCCGAAAGGGATTCTTGGCGTGCAAGGGCCAGCGTGGAGCCAAAGCTGCGTAGGTGGTGCTTTCAGAACGGACTTGTTTCCGTTTCTGCTTCAGGCGGTCATTCTCTATTGCTAACCAGGATGATCAGACGAATTCGACGCCCCCGTAAAGTGACAGGAGCTGCGTCGCGTCATGCGCGTCAAGCTTGTTCCAAACGACCACGCACCTGTCGTGCGAGGCAAGTCGTCGTTGCTCTCACTTTATTCGTTCACACTGCTCAATGACCAGGACCCGTGGCTAGGCCGTTGCAGATCTCATTGACCTCGCCGGTTAATATGAAGTGCTTGGTCATAAAAGTGGCTTTATTCGAGACAGAGCTCCGTTGATATGCGCTCGATAAGCCCTTCTCTGGGAAGGATGCATATGCTAGACCGTGTTGCGATACCTCCGTGTCCGTCCTCGCGATGGCGGCCACTTTACTTCTCGTTCCATCAAGGGTGCAGGGCGGCGCCACTGAAGAAGATCCCACCTGGGTCCGTGTAGTTTCATCATCACAAGATGTTTTTTTGCTCAGCATGATGTTTGGTCACTCGAAAGTTTGTAAGTCGTTCGTGATTGATGTTGTGTGGGCGGATCTTTCCGACCGGGTGCACAATCTGCCATTTCCTAGCAGAATCACTCATCATGCATCTAGTCACTTCCATATATTGATTTTTCATGCACGAGGCCGTTGAACACGAGGCACACGATAAGAACACGGATATAGCACCTCTTAACCCGATTCCTGCGCACAAATTTCCACCTTCTCTCAACCCCCACAAACTCGTCTCCGCTATACAGCACAATGACCTCTAAGAACGATCAGGTGACTCAATAAACTACCACGACCTTCTCGCTAATGCCAGTTATTCTCAGAAGAAGCGGCGCGAAAGCAATGGAGAATGTACGAAGCAAGAGATTCATCGTATATCCAACAAGCTTGACCCGGGACAGGGAGGAGCCATAGGAGGAAAGCCGCTGGAGGTCAGTCCTATCATTCCTTGCATGCGTTTTTGTTTTTAGCAATAGACACTAGAAACCGCAATACGGAGAAAGTCACCAGGTACCATCCTCCCAATCACCTGGACCAATTCAGGCATTTTTCGCCAACTACGCACCCTATTTTCGGTATAATCCCACCATTTCCTCGTCACAGCAGTTTTACCGTCTCTGCAACCAATCTGGTTGGGACAAGGAACATCCGGATAGGCAAAGTGCCTATGAAAAGTTCCAAGATGCCCTTGTACTACAGTTCAATAAAACTTACGGGACGAGTGTCAACAGTCTCGAGACTTGGCAGAGTTTGTGTGGCGCCATGGGTATATATCCCATTCCGGGTGACCTGGACACCTGTCGTGAAGTAAGTGTATTGCTGCATGATTTCCGAGCGACACATCCTCATCCCTAGCATGACCAGGCCGTGCGCAAGCCGTTTGTGAACTTTGTTGACCTGGTCGACACGAAGCGCACCGGCGTCAAAGTGGAGTTGTTCATGACTGAACAGAAGCTTCGTGAATACACACGTTCGACAGGCAAGTGCTTCCCCAGGGAAAATAAGAATGCAGGACGGGTGTTACGATCCCTCTTGCAGCGCCCTCGTGATACTGCTTCCGGCAGGCACAAGGGTGCAAAGGGACGCCGCTAAAAGGGGATCCTCACCTCAGCACGTGCTGGGTTATCATCCTGGGATGGAGCTCCACTTTTAGCCAGCGTGACTTTTTGGTACTTGAGATTTTAAACGTTGCTTGTCATGAGTATATTCCTTCAGAGCTAGAAGTCCCGAGTGTTCTCTTATAGGTTTGGACCTGGCGAGGGCGTCGGTGACGAACCTTCCAGCTTGAAGTCTGTAACTCTTTTTGGGAAATACTACTGTACGATAAGGCTGTCACTTCGGAAACGTCCTTGTGCGCGACCGGCAACGAACACGACACGCAGCAAGCATGGTGGCTGAGCTGGGTAGGTGAGTGCGGCGAGAATCTAGGTTCTTTATCTCGATAAAGCTGCAGCAGGTCCCCAGTTTGGCGTAGCATCGCGGACTTCTTTTCAAATTGACAATTCTTTCATTTCCGTGCAGGGTACTTCTACGGGGTTCTGTCCCGCTCCATGCACGAGGCATCCGATAAGCAAAACAGATTTAACATCTTGCGGACCTAGCCGCTCCTGCAAAGACTTCTTGCATATTACCTCCCCTCGATCCTGCGTCTTGCCTCGTCACGATAAAGCGTCATGACCTCCCAAAATAAACAGGTAAACTCAACCTAACAACACGACCTTCGCTCTAATGCAGTCATTTCGCAGAAAAAACAAAGTAGGGGAGGAAGTGTCACGACCAAGGACACGCCACTCGGAGAATACTTTGCCAAGTACCATTCCGAGTTTGAACGCGACCCTATAGAATCTGCAGAGCAAGAGTTTTATCGTCTTTGTGACACCGGTAAGTTTGCCTCGAAGCAAGGAAAGCCTGCAGGACAAGACGCCATGAGAGGAGATCAGGTTGGTCTTATCACTAGCTAGTACGAGTATTCTGAACGACAGTCCTATCCTAGAAACCTGCTCGCGAGAGGAAGCCGCGCGGCGCGGGAACGTCGCGCGACCCCATCCAGGACTTTTTTTCCGACTATGCGCCTCGCTTCCAGCACGATCTCACTGCGTCTTCGTCTATGGAGTTTGACCGTCTCTGTGATGAGCTCGGTTGGGGCAAGGAACATCCCGAAAGAAAACGTGCTCAGCAAAAGTTTGACGACGCTCTGGTCCTCCAGTTCAACAAGGTCTATGGGACGAATGTCGACGATCTGAAAAACTGGCAGAATTTGTGTCGCGTTATGCGCATAAAGCCAGTTCCGAGCGACCTGGATACCTGTCGCGAGGCAAGTCATCGTTATTCTTTATTTCCATCGTCGATGACCCGTGCTCAATGATTGGATATCTTGGGTTATGGCCAGACTGTACGCGGGAAATTCGTGAATCTCGTCGATCTCGTCGATGCGAAGGCTAGGGGCGTGAAAGTCGCGCCGTTCGGGTCTGAGCGTCAGCTCCGTGAGTATACGCTCGCGACGGGCAAGATTTTTCCCGAGGGGAATGCGCATGCAGGAGGGGTGTTACAACACCTCCTGCAGCCCAGTTTCCTCTCCTACTTACCTATGTCGGGCCCCTGGGGGGTGATGGGACGCCGCTAAAAGAGGATCTTCATCTTCATGGTTGATCATCACGAGATGGAGTTCCACCTTTAGTCGGTGCAATGTTCTTTTGTGGTGTATGGAGTTGCGGTGACTATGAATTCCCGGATTAGTTTCTCCCGTTATATGTGTTCCTGTACGACTACACTGGTTGGTTTGAATATATGTGAGATACGTAGAGATCTCGAGCTTACGATTGTGTTGGTGTCCATACGGGCCATAGGACTTGCAAAGTGAACCCATCGAGTGCATCCCGAGTTGAGCTCTAACAAAACACCTCGGGTCCTCACTCCACGCACGTTGTTTCCAAGAAACGCGACATCGGAACGAGTACATCCGTCGTTGTCGTCTCAATAAATTCTTCACAAAATACACTCTCTAGTTTCAATGTGATTGCACAGAACCTACATCACGCGAATCCTATCGTTTGAGCGACGGGCTCAGGTAGGGTCAGGATGACGTCGATGGAGCAGATGTTCACTAAGAGTCCAAGGATGCTTTTGTGGGGCAGTTCAACAATCTCAGAAGGCGGCAGAATCTGTGTCTTATCCTGCAGATCGATTTCATCCCTAGGAAAATGAATGTCAAAACACGAGCACATCTATTTCATTTCCTCGCGTCCCCGAGCCTATCACTGGCTTGAACTCTCGGTGGTCTTAAGGTGACCATTGACAGAGCATCCGGCTGTGCCCTCTGCTTTGCACATCTACACACTTGGAGTGCGTTGGCTCCGCTGTTGAGAACGATGTCAAAGAGCCATGCGGCAGTGAACATGAACTTTGAAATTGAATGGGCAATCTACGTAAACTACCTTTATCACGGCAGGAAGAGCGTGACTGTCACGCGTCGAGTCACGACGACTCTAATGTCTCCACCCCCAATTCATGTCCGTTTTCCACCATTGGCTCTACAAACCCTCGAAATGCCCACGGGCGACCTTTCCCTTGTGACCAGCATGTGCCATAGCTTACCTTGACCCTCAATTCGTACACTAGCACCCCAGTGCAGGTTCCGTCACGTTGCATCGTCGATCACCTTGTCAAACAGTATTTGTGCCCAGGTATTCGTGCCCATTCATTGGCCGCCGCGACCGACCCCTTGGGCTATCCTCACCGCCGTCCCATCCAATGTCCATGTTTGGCCATACCTTCGCACCCGCCCTCAGTCTAAAGTTTATGGTAGAGGCAGGTCGTCGTCGCTCCTCCTCTATTCGCTCATACGGCTTGCATCCGGTGCTCGGCAACCGGGAACTGTGCGTGATGGTCAGCTGTGGGCAGGTCGTTTGTTAATCTCATTGACCTCGTCGGCTGATACGAAGTGTCGGAGTACGCCTGGCAGTGAATGGTCCGTCGATGTGTACAGCTACCAGTCACACAATCACGTAGTACTTGGGACCTTCAGGTTCGTGCGTAACTCTACCTTAGTGACGGCATTGCTAAGGTATTCTTCAGTCATTTCTATATGAGGCACCCTCGGCGGCACTTTTTCAAGATTCTGGAGGTCGTCAGTGACGAAGCTTCCAGCTTGAAACCTGCCATAGCTCGTTCAGGAAAATATTACTGTACAATAAA
Source organism: Tylopilus cf. pernanus (assembly GCA_038090575.1). Lineage (NCBI taxonomy): Eukaryota > Fungi > Basidiomycota > Agaricomycetes > Boletales > Boletaceae > Tylopilus > Tylopilus cf. pernanus. Next base: position 9,370 of record JBBPMZ010000028.1, on the reverse strand, counting down.
ACTATCACTTCGGAGGCTGCCCTCGTGCGTGACCGGCAACGAGTACACACGTAGCAGGCATGGGTGAAAGTGAGTGGCGGCGTCGCCTGGTGCGAGAATCTAAGTCTGCTATCTCGATAACACCGCATTAGCAAGTCATCAGCTTGGCGCAGCACTGTGGACTTATTGAGCATACTTCCATAGGATTTTGCCCTGCTCCGTGCACGAGGCATACGATAAGCAAAACTTTATATAACAACTTGGGAATCCAGCCTCCCCGCAAAGACCCCTTCCTCCCTCCGCTCCTGCCTTGTCGCCATACAATATCATGACCTTCCAGAATAAATAGGTAGACTCAGCCCAACACCACGACCCTTGCTCTAATGCAATCATTTCGTAGAAAAAACAAAGCAGAGCCCCGGGGAGTATCATGTCCCAGGACAAACCACGCGGCAAATACTTTGCCGCCGAGTACTATTCCAACTTGAAGTTTGAGCGCGACCCTATAGAATACGCGGCACACGAATTTTATCATCTGTATGATCCCATCGCCAAGTTGGTCCCGAAGCAAGAAATGCCCGCAACACAAGGCACCATGACTCGGGGAGGGGATCAAGTTGGTCTTATTACTGGTTGATACGAGTATTCTGAACGATAGTCTATCCTAGAAACCTACTCGCCAAGGGAAGCCATGCGACGCGGCAACGTTGCGCGACCCAATCCAGGACTTTTTTTCCGGCTACCCTCGCTTCCGACATGATCTTGTTGCGTCCTCATCCTCGGAGTTTTATCGTCTCTGTGACGAGTTCGGCTGGGACAAGGAACATCCCGAAAGGAAACTTGCTCAGCGAAAGTTTGACGACGCTCTCGTCCTCCAGTTCAACAAGGTCTACGGGACGTACGTCGATTATCCCAGAAACTGGCACAATTTGTGTCGCGTTATGCGCATAAAGCCAATTCCAAACGATCTGAATACCTGCCGTGAGGCAAGTCATTGTTGTTCTTCTACTTTATCACGTGCTCAACAATCGGAAACCTTGGGTTATGACCAGGTTGTGCGCGGGAAATTTGTAAACCTCGTCGACCTCGTTGATGCGAAGGCCAGGGGCGTGAAAGTCGTACCATTCAAGTCTGCGCGTCAGCTCCGCGAGTATACGCTCGCGACGGGCAAGATATTTCCCAAGGAGAATGTGCATGCAGGAGGGGTGTTACAACACCTCCTGCAGCCCACTTTCCTCTCCTAGTTCCCTATGTCGGGTCTCTGGGGGCAATGGGACGCCGCTCAAGGAGGATCTTCATCTTCATGGTTGATCATCTTGAAATGGAGTTCCACCTTTGGTCAGCGCGATGTTTTTCCGGTGTGTCAAGTTGCGATAGCTGCGGTTTCCCAGACTGGTTTTTCTCCTTGTATGTGTTCCTGTATGACTACACTGGTAGGTACGTAGTGACATGAAACTCGCGATTGAACTGGCATCCATACGGACCATATTGAGTGCCCAAGAATGATGTGAACGAGGACAGAGTCAATCTAGGCGGTCGGCATTACTCAAGCACTATCTCCATGAATTGCCTGTCCTCGGCAACGCAAGTATGTCAGCCTTTAAAGGTCGATTTGTGCTCGTAACTAGGAACGTCTGCCACCCTGAGTCGAGCTTCAGCTTCAATCCTTACCCCGCGCACGTCATTCCCAAGAAACGTGGCGCCAGGAGCAAGTAATGAATTCTTCACAAAAAGCTTTCTCGAGTGTCAGTATGACTTGCACCAAAATCTGCATCGCACGAACTTGAATCTTTTAGAGCGGCAGGATCGGGATGACATCAACTGAGCAGACGCTCATCCGGAGTCCAAGGATGCTTTTATCATGGAATAGTTCAGTGAAGCATATGGTACAAATGGTCAGTCTCAGAAAGTGGCGGAATCTTGTCATATCTTGTAGATCGATCCCATCGCTTGATGATGAGCATATCTGTGCCATTTCAAACCTCGTGTCCCTATCGCCAGCTTGAACTCAAGGCCGACGGTCCTGAGGTTATCATTGATAAAGTTTGCCATACACATCTATGTGTATGATTCATAATCAGCGATCGAGAATCGAATGCATTGACTCTTCTGTTGAGGACGATGTCAAAGAGATTGCCTCTGGGTGAGCGATTTTTGAACTGACCAACCATTTCAACGGTTGTCATGCAGGAGTCACGCCGTCTCATGATAACTCTGATGTCGCCACCCTAATTCATGTCCATTTTCCATCATTGGCTCTACAAACCCTCGAAATGTCCACGGACGACCTTTCTCTTGCGACCAGCGCATGCCATAACCTGCCTCGACCCTCACTTCGTACACCAGTACCTGGTGTGGTAGCCAGTGCAGATTCCGCCACGTTGTGTCGTCCATCACCTTATCAAACAACACCCGTGCCCGTTCATTGATCGTTGCGACCGGCCCCTTGGGCTGTCCTCCCCACCATCCCACGTCATCACCCGATCTGTGGCCATGTTTTGACCATGCCTTTGCACCCGCTGTCAGTCCTGAGTTTGTGGCAGAGGCCGTGAACGCCGAGAGGCACTCTTGGCGCGTAGGGGGATCTGAACCCAGTGCAGAGCCAATGGTGTATGCGAGACCGTGTAGGAGATGCTTAAAGAGTGGATTTGTCTCCAGGTCTACTTCAAGGCCACCGCAGGAAATCAGGTCCTGGAGACGGGCACGCTCGGCGGTGGCGATGGGCGATTCTTGCATATTGTGACATCGCGGGACGGTCAAGGAAGAGAGCATCGCTATTCAAACTCCGCGTCACTAGCCTGTCACAGGATGTATTCATTTATAGGCGTTGTGAGCTTGAGTCGAGTCGAGTCATTCACATCTTTTCACTTCATACCATCTTCACCGCAACATGGCAGAAGAACAAGTAGAAAGAAAGTACAACTTGATCACCCGTCGACTACAAGAAGTTCTCGGCGCCGATATTATCAAGGGTATCCTCGCTGAAGGCAGATCTCCCAAGGCCTACTGGGGTACAATGAACCTCCCTTCCTACCCTTGAACGATCATTCTGAATTCTTGCTTTACAGGAACCACACCGACTGGGCGTCGTATGTTCTCCGTCATCTGGAGCGTTCCCGAAAACTCATCGTCCACACTGTGCAGCGCACATCGGGTACTTTGTTCCGTTAACCAAGATCGCAGATTTCCTTAGAGCAGGTGTGGAAGTGAAAATTCTCCTCGCAGGTACATCATCATAATCCACATGATCTCTCATCGCTCACTGCACGCTTCCCAGATGTGCACGCCTTTCTTGATAACCTCAAAGCGCCCCTCGATCTCGTTGCACACAGGACAAAATACTACGAATTCGTCCTCCGCGCTGTCTTTGACTCGCTCGGCATACCCACGTCGAGACTGACGTTTGTTCTTGGCTCCGACTACCAGCTCTCTCGCGAGTACAACCTGGACAACTACAAGCTGTGTACGATCGTAACAGAGCACGATGCCAAAAAGGCCGGGTCTGAGGTCGTGAAGCAGGTTGAGAGTCCGTTACTGAGTGGGCTGATTTACCCTGGGCTACAGGCTCTTGACGAGCAGTACCTCGGCGTCGATTTCCAGTTTGGTGGTGCGGATCAGGTGCGTTCAGAACCATCGATCATCCTCTGATGTACTCATGTATGGTGGACAGCGCAAGATTTTCACCTATGCGGAGTTGTACCTACCGCGGCTGGGCTACACTAAACGCGCACATCTGATGAATACCATGGTCCCGGGACTGATGGGCGGCAAGATGTCGTCCTCGGACCCAGATTCGAAAATCGACTTTTTGGACACACCGGAGGCTGTGAAGAGGAAGATCAAAAAGGCGTTCTGTGAGGAAGGGAACGTCACGGAAAACGGGTTGCTTGCGTTTATCAAGGCGGTGTTGATACCCATAAGCGAGCTGCGCTTGGAGCGATTGCGTGGCGACACGGGCGAGGATGAGGAGGAAGGGAACGGGTCGACTGGATCTCAAAAGCCGTTCGCCACCGACGATGCCCCAGAAGGGACGGTGTTCACGATCACGCGGGAAAAAGGTGGAGGCCCGAGCCACTACAAGACCTACCAGGAACTCGAGGACGACTTTGCAGCCAAGAGGGTGCATCCGGGTGATCTTAAAGCGAGTGTACGCGAGGCGATCATTAGGCTGTTAGAACCTATACGGGCGGCGTTTCTGGCAAACGAGGAGTGGCAGCAGATCGAGCAGCTTGCGTACCCAGATCCAAATGCGAAGAAGGAGCCAAAGAAGAAGAAGGCGAGTGTTGTTGCGTTGAACCAGATAATCCGCTGACGGTGCTTCTAGGAAAAGGTGTACCATCCCCCGCCGCCTGGCAAGGGCAAGAATGCGAAAGCAGTGTCGACTCAAGTGGACGGCTCTGTGACTGATGAGACGACTCAATCTGAAGCTCCTACAGATCGTCCCAATGGAGATGCATGAGGTTAGACTTCGTGCACAGTGTGTACATACTACATAGACGTGTCACTTTATGATGGCACTAATGAGAGTCGCGTGACCACGTTCGGCCAACGCGTTTGATATCCACTGACGTGCGAATCCCTTCTTCGTACGCCACCATCACGACGCCATGGATTCAGAGACATTTCTACCAGATATTGGACTACGGAACCTATTCAAACAGATGATCAGAATCATTCAAAGAGCGGAGTGACCCATGGGAGCGATTCCGACTGCCCCCTACTCGAATCCAGGTTCGAAAAGCTTAACGAAAAACCATCGATGAATGCCATCGTTGCCATGAAATTTAAGCAGTTCAAACCGCAGGGCCGAAAATTTATCATCGAGCTCGTCCTCGGTACGCCACTCCATATCCATATGATACCCAATCTCATGCACACCATCAGGCATTCTCCCATCTGGTACCTGTTAATGATGATGAGCTCGGAGCAGATGAACGACTTCACGTACGAGTACCGTCTTCCCCCCCGCAATGACCGGGCGCCCTGGCGATCCTTTGAGATCTTGTCCTTCGCCTATCCATTTCACCTCGCGCGAGGAGCTCGCCGCCAAAATCCCCAGCCATAAACAGTGGCCCAGAAACAAGAATCGGCGCGAGAGGGACGGGTTGCGGACACGTCCGAGCGAGGTCGGATGTCGCCCATTACAGAGCTTACTTTGAGCACCAAAGGCAAGGTTCGATTGGATCCACTCCCGGGCGTCCCGATGCTGGAGAGTGGGCGCGTCGCTGATACATCGCTACAATTGGAACGTCGTGCCGGGGGAACTTCAGCCCGGGTTGATACCACCTTGGCTAGGCGGCATACGCATCGCGTCCCTTGTAAATATTCGAAGAATGGAGGGCCGACATCCAACCCCGCGACCAGCGCTTACACTGTGGCCCCAAATTGTGTTGGATACTAGTAATCGCACAACCAAAGACACGACCTTGCCACATTCCTTGCGTTCTCTATTCCTCGTCGTTCTGTCACCGCTGTATCGCCCGCTTCAACTGCACACAGAGATCCACCGCATGGAAACTCTTCCTGGATGATGGTTGGCTTCGTACTAGGAACAGGTTCTTGGCAATACTACTGCAGTGAATTTGGAATCGCATTTTTTGGCGCCGAGCAATTACTATGGGAACTCTACTAGCTCACTGTTGGACTCGGCTGGGCAAGCAGCCTCGATGACTATTCTGATTGTATTAGCGAGCCTCGAGGCGTGTCTGTTGCTTCGCTTTGGATGTCGCATCAGCGCGATGCGCAGAATTCAGATTCTACCTCACTGGCAACAGAAACGTCTCTCCTTTAACCCTGATGTCCTTAAACGTCCCCCCGTCGACTACTTTCAATAGCACTACCCCTTGTATTGACAGAACCATTCCTAAGATTGAGCGGTCAGGGCAACAAATTTCTGACTTCCGTATCCGCTCACCTCGGTCTCATTTACATGATAATCATTGCGCTCGTTGGGACTCCAGATGGCCGTGACAACAAGGTCCTTTTCTCGGTACAAGCAGCAGTTATTCACGGGAGACTCGAGGAGATGTGCATTCTTTCGGGAGAGTGATAGGAAACAGAAGACCGACGCGTGTGAACTCATCTATATATTATATCTAACCTCAAGTGTCTCTTCTACTCTCGCCCCACAAATAATGCCCTCCGAAAGCAAACAAATCAGTCCAACAGAACACCACACTCTTTGTCTAATACCAGTTACTACGTCAGAAAAAACATGGGTGGAGGATGCGCCACGACGACCTGTTAGTTGACGAATCGCCGCTAGAGGCATACCTTGCGACGTGCCATCCCGAGTTTGAATCTGAGGAGGAAGAGGAGTTCTACCATCTACGTGAAGAGGTCAATCCAATTACTGCTTATACGGTTGCGTTTTGAACAGTTGATGCTCTCTAGGAACGTGAGCATAGGGAAAAGCGACGCAGTTCGCCAACGCCACCCCTCGAACCAATCCCTGAGTTTTTCGCCACTTATGCACCTGCATTCCGAGACAATCCCACCGCGCCTTCGTACTCAGAGTTTCATCGTCTCTGCACCGAGTTTCGCTTGGACAATAAACACGCTGATAGACCTAGAATTCAACGCAAGTTCCAAAACGCTGTCCTGCCGCAGTTGAACAAGATGTATGGGATTGACGGTGACAATATCTGCAACTGGCAGCATTTATGCCACGCCGTGCGCGTCAATCCTGTCCTAGATGACCTCCCTGGCCTAATCGGCCTGAAGGGACTGGTATGTGTATTGTAGCTTGTTTGAAGAATACTACTGTAGGTCACGGGTGTCATGGAAACTCGCCTGAGGTATAACCAACAGTGACGACGAAAACCCTATACGTAGTGACCAGACCGGGTGAGGGTGAGTGAGGCCAAGAATCTTCGCTCTTCATCTTGATAACATGAATCAGCAGGTTGCCAACTGGACGCAAATGTTTTTGTTGGGCGTGTGCGTGCTATTCCACACTCCTAGTCGACAATGGTTTCGATGCCCTCCTAAGTCACTCGCCCGTTCTACCTCTTTGCTCTTTCGCTTCGTTGCCATACTTACTCAGACGTCTCCGTTACCGTTTCGCGTCCTTTGTCTCTTTGTCTTTCATACGAGACTCCCTGAGCCACTGATCTAGTGATATGTATATATGCCAGCGTCGACTTGGGTCATCCCATCGAATTTCAATCTTCCCCAAGTGGCTCGCCTACCCGTTACACCAATAACGTCCACAGATACAGGTAAACCCAACAGAATGTTATAGTTCTTTTGCTAATATCATACGAGTTATTTATCAGAAAAATACTGACATCATGCAGTTGGATAGTGTCTTTGATGAATGCTCTGTCAAATATTTCATAGACAACTCAAACCCAAGCGAATCTGCCATACGAGAAATCCTTCGTCTGTCCAAGACATATAACTCAAAGCTGGAGCGCGAAGCAAAACAAAAAAAGGTCAGTCATGTCGCTCACGAGAATATACCAGTGCTGAACAAAAAATACCCTAGAAAAATATGTACCACCAAGGCACGGGAAAACGACGCAGGTTACTGGAAAACATGAAACGCGTCAACGTCGACAACAAGCCTCTGAATCGTATGCCCGTCAAAGTGGCATTGGTGCATCGGCGTGGCCGTGGCATGTTCTTCCACGGGAAGAAAGGTACGATGTGTGCAAAAGGGATGTTGTAATACCACTGGTGCCACCCTTTGAATCACCAACGCTACCGCTCTTTCCCGCCGCCCTAAGGGGCACCACTAGTACAGAATTCCCCGTCTATGTTGTAACGTGTAAGTTCATCTATGTGTATGTATGTAACGATGGGAATGGAAATGTGTTTTTTATGCGCGACTCGGAAAAGGCATGCTTGCGCCCATTCATGCTCAAAGGTTACCAGGTGCTCTGCATCCCTAGCCACAACCATGATGGTCGTGCGCATTGCTGTCAGACGTGCCTGAAGCCTATGTCCACACTTGCTCGCAGCTTTAACTCGAGTAAATCATCGAGGAAAGCCACCTAGAGAGTAAACCAATGACCCCTTGCCAGTGCACGCAAGTACGTTGAGTTGTACCAGCGTGTTTCTTCTTTCAGATCCGCTTTGCCCATGATACCCGCCAGTTCCCGGTTCTACTGTGCTCGTGCTGTCTAGCTACTCTGGCTCGGTGTGCAAATATTGTCCCCATCCCCAAGTGCCCAGCATTGATGGATCCGAGCTTTTACTAACTGTTATTGGTAACGTCCAGATACAGTAGAAACACACCTCCTAGGTTCCCAAATCCTGCAGACGTGCTACTCACCGACGTCAAGCGCTGTCAATGACGTCACAAGGTTGATCATCATATCCGCAGTCAAGGAGGAACTTTCAAATTGACCAAGCGGGCCCCCCTGAGTCTTGTTCTCTCTTTCCCAGCCTTCCCAGTCTTTCCCCCGTCTCATTGCCTCTCATATAACAACATGCCCTCTAAAAATAAACAGGTGATCTCAACAGAACACCGCGAGTCCCCATCTCACCCGCATCGTTTCCCAGAAACGTGGCGCTGGCAAGAGGGTGTACTATAGGTTTACGTCCGGCGAATCACCCCTCAACGAATTCTTTTCCCAATACTATCCCAGTTTTCGGTATGATCCCACTGAATCCGCATCGCACGAATTTTATCGTATGTGCGACGAGTTTGAGTGGGATCGGGATGATCCCGTCAGAGCCGATGCCCATCAAGAGTTCAAGGATGCTTTGGTGAAGCAGTTCAACGAAGTCTATGGGACAGACGAAGACGATCCCGCAGACTGGGAAAATCTGTGTGTTATCTTGCAGATCGATCCCATCCCTGATGATTTGACTGGTTGTCGAGAGGCGAGCACATTTGTTGTCCCACTTTCTCGTGTAACTAAGTTGATCTCTAGGCAGTCTCGGGGACCTATGTCAACCTTGTCGACCTCGTCGATGCGGATGGCACAGGAGAGGTTCAGATATTTGATACTGAGCTTGAACTGAGCGAGTATACTCGTTCGACGGGGAAGTATTTCCCTAAAGAAAGTGCCTATGCAGGGGGATTGTTGCGCTACCTGCTGCGACACATCCTCCATCCTTCGACGGAAGTTTCCACCTCCCGTCGCAGGAACAAAAGACGCCGCTAAAGAAGGAACTTATTCTTGTCTATGTCTGTTCGGACATGACGGGAGAGAGCTCCATCTTCTGCAGCGTTATTTCCCTCTTTTCTGCTTTTTGCATGACAGGTCTCAAGGAAAGATGTACCGAGTTGTTGCAGCGTTCAGGTGTTCTCAGATCATGAAAATGCGATCAGCTGGTATTTTCAAGATCGTCTGTTTCTGATACGTGGGTGGGTCTGATGTCTCATTCAAGTACAGTCAGAAAATGGCAATCGGTTTTGTGCTCCCTGCATGATCAATTG
>JBBPMZ010000027.1:0-42548 GCA_038090575.1 Tylopilus cf. pernanus | reverse complement strand
TCTCGTGCTATCTTCATAACATTCAATATCAGTCGGGACGGTCAAGTCAAAGGGCACCCCTCTTGTTGCATTACTTGGTCACCGACTGACTGTTTAAAAAACCGAGCCTTCTAATCCTGCTATCATGATCTTCTCCTGCTCGGTTCCGGCGAACGACGCACACGACGATCACAGAATACGACCAGGCATGTATGGTTTACATATGTCATGGGATCGCGAACACTGTACGATTAAAACAATGATTCCAGCGGGCGCATCGATGACCAACACTAGTCTCACCTATCGGGGAGACAAGATTCGAGAAGAACTTTACCTTGACCATCGCCAATGTAATCAAGGTGTTCCTGTGCTCAGATCTGATGATTCCGAGACGACCCTCATCAAACTCGAATGAGTCGTGCGCAAGACTTTCTGGTCACCTTCACCAAGCCTCGTCTGACCGTGACGGTGATCTAACTCCATCAGTGCCGCGTCAAATAGTTGACCAGGACCGACCGACCGACCGCGAGTTTGAAATCGGCCGCCCTGGTACTCTAAATCGACTTTGCTACTCTCAATCCGGCAAAGCGGAATGCCGAGTCTTCCGGCGGAGAGGGACAGGGTGGGAACCTGCTGGTGCAGGTGCCGACTGACTCTAATTTTCTCCCGGTAAATATCCTGGTTCCCCGACACACCCTACGACGCGCGGAACTACCCACGAGGCCGCCACTGCGCTAGGATCCCTGGCACCGCTCGGCAGGCCTTTTCGCCAACCAATTCACCGGGTCCTCCGGATAAAGTAGTACAAAGCCGACAGGAATCAAGGGTGTCTATGAAGATCGATCGCAGTTTCGGCAGACGCGTTTCGAGTGAAGTGTGATATCGACGCCGGGACCGAGCCTTGCCGAGCGGTGCCAGGGGTGCTGGCGCAGAGGCGTCCCGCATGTCCCAATTAGTCAGCAATCCACCGGTTTTTCCACTTCGTGGCACTCTCCGCCGTAAAACACCTATCGAAGACACGGTCAATAAAATTAGGTTTGAGCGTGAGTCCACATCTGGACATACCACTGACATTGTTGTGCCTTGTATGGCCGCCGCATCTTGGAAAAGGTGGGGATGTGACTGGCTGCCGACTTGCGGTCGGTCGTACCTATAATCTCTACTACTAGTAGAACCCATAGCCCGATCTGCACTGACAACTTCTGCCCTCCAACAGGTCAACTTGTTCCACACCGTCTGGTTTGCGATGAACCACTCTCTTCAGCGTTACGAGACTCCGCAGGACGTGTACGCCAGGCACCTCAGCTCACGTCGTGGATATCCCTTGTGGATGCCTGAAGTGAAGGCCGAACTTCCGAGGGATTATCAAGACCATGGTCTCAAAATTGGAGACGTGGGTTACGTCGTCCCAGAGCAAGGCTGTTTTGAAGTCCTCTTCAACATTACCCTTCCTCAAGATCACGACCTTCATCGAGACAGGCCGCTCCCAAGAAATTTCCAGCCACTCGCATTGAATGAAGCTTTGGATATCGCATCGTATCCTGGTGCAGAGGTTGCTGGTAATGTTATCAAGTCGACCTCTGTCACAACAGTGGAAGTCGGTCCTGAAGAGAAATCGTATGTACATATATTTCAAAGCAAAAATCATGGACGACAGATCCAATTCACTTACCATTGCCTCACGCTATAGACCCGACTACAAGTTCACTTTCTCGTCCGGCGAAGGCGCCCTGCTAATCCTCCCACACGGCGCCGACCAACGCTCTCTACATCGTTACCAGCAGTTCGGACTGTATGCGATGCGACATGCGGTCGAGTGGTACAGATTTGTTGAAGAAGACCTCGGACGGGTAATTTCCAGTAATTCCCTTTACCTCATTACCGGGTTCTACAAGTCGCGTTCGTGGGCTCTCGCTGCATTCGAAAAAGCTGGAGACCCCACAAACGTCTCGGCCCAGTTTAGAATCACGCAACGGGAGGGAAAGACCTTGGCCCAGGGCTACAGGTGGACTACTACGCGTCGCTCGGAGAGCCGCGTCGGTCCCGAACTATACACTGGAAAGACAAACCAAGCGGTTTACATTCGTGGGTTCAAGATTGCGGTTAGACCCGAACCGCTGGGCAGGAAACAGATTATGGTCAGAGCAGACCACCCGTCTGTTGAAACGCGTTGGGAGGAATTCTCAGAAGTTATAGATGTGCAAGATCCCGATGAAACTCAAGGTGATGCACCCGGAAACTCAGCGCATACTTCCGATGGCAGCTCGAAGGGCAAGGGCACGACGCGTACAATTAAACATGTATCAGTCCGGAGCGTACCACAAGTATCAGATGTCTGTTACAACGATTTCCATTTATTCCATCACTTATCATCTCCCAGCCGTTCCATCCATCCGATATCATCAATAAATATTTGCTTCAAAAGGTCCCTGCTTTGTTTTAGGCTGAGTGGATGTCACTGACTCGATTCATCTAGGTACCTTCTGCAACTGTCGCTATAACGCACGATAGCCAATGGGCTGCACTACTTAAGAGTGTGAGTCTTAAGATTACTATATTACTATCCTCTCAAGAGTCCAATCGTGTCCCAAGGCCCAGGGGGAGCTTGACGCCTGGGAACTCGCGAATGAACACTTAGTGGTGGAAGCGCTGTCGAAAAAGTACGGGGTAGTTCTAAAGGACGGTCAGTGTCTCTACAGCTGTGTCATATAAGGTTTTTAACACATTACAGGGGCCGTCTTCCTCCAAGGTGCGGTCGATATCAATGATACCCTTAACGTGGAGGATCACGCCGGGGAAGTGGCCCGTACTAAACAGAAGGACGGTCAGTGTCTCTATAGCTGTACTAAGAAAAGTTTTTAACACCCCGCAGGGGACGTCTTCATTCAAAGTGCGGTCGATGCTACTGATGCCCTCGATGTTCATGGCAACCTCAAGGAAGAGCCCTTTGCTGGTATACAACGGCGATTGTCAATGAAGATGCCTGATATCACGGTGCCGGGCCTAGGCCTCAGACGTCGTAATACTTTGGGTAAATCCCAGGCACCTCTGACGCTCAAAGGGCATGAGCCCCGCTCCAGTGTGGCCCTTGTCGCATTTGTCTCAGAGGACCACATCATCAGTGTCTCTGAGCAGGACAGGACAATCCGACAGTGGATCTGTTCAGAAAGTCGCTGGCGCAACGACGTGTTGAAGGAAGCTACCGCAGTATGCGGATCTGCTACGTCACCCGACTGTCGTTTGGTCGCTTATGGTGGGGCTGACGGACGGGTGAGGCTTATCGACTTACAAGAAGGAAGAGTCCTAAAGTCGGATGACCGACACGAGGACATGGTTCAATCGGTCTCGTTCTCTCCAGATTCAAATCAGCTGGCGAGCGGGGCACGAGACGGGACAGTGCTCCTGTGGTCACTAAACCCACTCCAACCCGCTGCGGAGCCGTCGAAGCGACACAGCGATTCAGTGTGGTGCATCCGCTATTCTCCAGATGGAAGGAAGATTGCAAGCTGTGACCGCCAGGTCATCCAGATCCGAGACTTTACTACACGTGTCAAGTCGCGCATTACTGAGCAAGCGTGGTCGCTTGCGTGGTCCATGTCTTCCGAGCGTTGCTTCCTCCTGGCTGGGTGCATCGACGGCACTCTCAGGCGCTTCGATCCGGACACTGGCGAGACATTGACTATATGCAAAGCACATCAGGATGTCATATCTTCGATTGCATTGCCGCGCAACGCCAATTTTATCGCAACTGCCTCATGGGACAAGACCGTCCGTTTTTGGGAAGCAACGACATTCCAGGAAATTGCATCCTGTCTTCAACACGACGTCAATGTCCATTCCATTTCCATTTCACCGAGCGATGAGTATCTCGTCAGTGGAGCAAGAGATCCAGTTGTCCGTGTATGGAACCTAAAGGCCATCGCTCCTACCCTGTTCCGTTCCACCTCCCAGCAACCTATTCGAGTACGTTTCAGTTCATTTATTCCCAACCATGCCTAACTTCACAACCTTATTAGTTATCACCACAGAAAGCTGCTTTTCTTCTGCCCTTTCAACGCCAAGTTCATTTTGCCGACCCTTCCCCCACTAGCCCACATCCGGGTCCGTCTGATGGCGTCAGTGTCCTTTCTGTTCAGGCCGTGGCGTGTACTGATTCTCTTCTTTCAGAATAACCGTACAGCCCCCAAAGATTCTCAAGAAAGTCTTCAGAAAAGCGACGGCGAAAGTGCCCAGAATAAAGGTCCGCTAAAACCTCGGCCCGGTATTCAACATCCTCTCAAGAAAAAATCTGAGCCCAACAGCCCAAGGCCTTCTAGCGTGAGTCCATATCATTCTCCCAATTCTGTCAGTACACCATTTTCTGCATAGTCCTCCTCCCAAGAGAGCATCCCTCCAGACGGTGTGCCTGCAGAAGATCGTAGCTCTCCTTCCCTTCATCATTCCACGGTGAGTAACCATTTTGCATCTCTTCCCAGCTGGCCAGTGACGTAAGAATATTTTTCAGGAACAATCTAATGTCAATATTTCAAATATAGTTGCCGTGTCTTCGCGTAATATCTAACTTTTGGTGTAGTTTCTTTCTCCCGCTGGACATTCATGGAACCCTGCCTCAACCGTACGTCGTCTTCAAGTTTAGTCATCTGAATTTTATTAACTGGTGTTTTAGCAATTGCCTACCCCAACCTCACGGGGAAACGGCTGTGGAAGTTCGGATTTTATTCGTAAAATGTGGTGTTATATCTCGAGTTTGTTTTTTTGTTGCTGAAAACGCATGACAGTCGCTCCTATCCTTCTGATCTCACTGGAAAAATCATTCCGGAAGGGAGCGACCCGGTGTCTGGTGGTAGTCACGGTGATGTCTATAGAGGTATGCTCAATTTTGACGGGAGCACCATGCGAGTTACGCCATTCCGTTTCCTTTTGTGGCACACGACTCTTACCGTGGCATCAACACAGGTCGCAATCAAAGTGATCAAAAAATATACGGCCCAGGGCAACGACGAATCCAAAGAAAGGGTCTGTGCCCATGAATTGATGGATTTCTTGCTGGAAATGACTGTTTTACAGCGCCTTCGTCGGGAAATCAACTTATGGAGGACCCTCGAACACAGAAATATCGTCCCGTTGCTCGGGACGAGCACCGATTATGGCGCCTTTGAAGCTATGGTCTGCCCCTGGGTCGAGAATGGCGCATTGGCGCCATATCTCGAGAATCACAGACTTGAGTTGACTGATCAACAAAGACTTGCCATAGTAAGCGTCCTCAGTGTCTCGTTAAGCATACCTCAGTGTCTTAATGTTTGTACTGCAGATCAACGATATCGCCTTAGGGCTACAGTACCGTGAGTGTCAGTGCCAGTTACAATCGTCTAACTAAAATATGTCCTATCAATTGTCTAGTCCATTCGCTTCGCATCGTGCATGGTGATATCTCTGGGGTGCGCCACTGCTCGACTTTGCATTTCACTCGTGCTTATACTACTGGCAGACCAATATTCTGATCGATGCAAGCGGAAGAGCTCGTATCGCTGATTTTGGCTTGTCCATTATCTTGGCCGGCCTGGAGGGATCCTCGATGGCATTAACGTACCAATTGAAAGGGACGCTCCGCTACACGGCCCCCGAGCTACTATTCGGCATTCTCGAGCCTAATCGTGACAGTGACAGTACTAACAGTGTCCCTAGTGAGGATGCAAGGAAGGTCTTTCCGACGATACAGAGCGACATATATTCCTTTGGTGGTATCATGCTGCAGGTGAGTTTCAGTGCTGGCCTAGCTTCGCGAAGGAAGCTGACGTTCTGTTTTCCATAATTCTTGATGGGTAGACGTTGACTGGCAAAATACCGTACTATCACATCGCGGATGGAACTGTTATCCTCGCCATATCCAAGGGGGAATATCCAAAGCGGCCCGCGAGTTGTTTCGTGACGGATGACCAGTGGAAATTCATGATCAGGTGTTGGGCGGCTAAGCCGATGAACCGTCCGTCGGATGCGAATATTGTGATGTTTGTACACGAGCAGTTACTTGATGCAGTGGCATATTGTGATTCATCGTCTCGGAGAAGCCTGCATGGGACGGGGAAGTCGGACGAGTCATGCTTGACCTAGCTGATCTAGGGGGTCCGACGTGGATACCCGTTTCTTGATTCTCAACGATGGACAAGCTGCTTTTTTGCGTGCTGGTTTCGGACGCTTTGCTTGTTTGTTCTGATTCGGATCGCTCTTGTTGTAAACGTGTTGGTGGACTGGGATCAAGTCTAGAGTTTTCAGATATCATGATCATGATCTTGTGCCTAGCAAGTTATAAAACATTCATTTTACCCATCATCTTACATAACTCGGGAGGTGCCGCCTGGCGGCCGCAGTTGAAAGTTTGAGGAAAGAAATCAATTGAATCACAAAGTACCAGGTATCTACATTTACAATCATAAGTGATACTTGAGAGATATGTTGGAACTTGGAAGGAACGGTGTGGGCAGTTAGTATGCCGGCTGAGCTAGTAGGTGTGGGTGTAGGCATGAAGTGCCTACCTGGCCCTACCGGTTGTGATCTGTGAGACCTGGGCCCGAGCAATGCGGCGAGCATTAGCTGCATTCCCCAAACGTTAGGACGGCCCGACACAATGAGGTGGCGCTGAGATAAATTGCAGGCCGAGCCATGAGCCCTCCAAAGCCCCTGATGGGGGCCTGGCTTGACCTGAAAGCTGGGGCTTGGGCTTGAACCGGGGCTTACTTGTGTGGGGAAAGGAGAAAGAGAGAAGGAGGAGCAAACACGATGCGCAGACGATGCGACACATTGTCGTATCGTCGTCGTTGTGACATCATCATCGTATTCGGGAGGCGGTACGAGTCAGCCTACGAGTGGAAGGGGAGAGGGGAAGGGGGAAACACAACCAGAAGGTCCAGGGGTTGGACGGTCTGGGGGCCAGTCTGGGGTTGTCAACCTCGTGTCAAGGAATGGGATTCAGTAGTTAGTACATATGAATTCAAATGTGTAGTTACGTAGCCTAATCCGTCCTTGCTCGCTCCGCCATTGCCAGTGCCTACCACAGCCCTAATCATCCTGACAACCTTGTGCTCTGGAATAAAATCGCCCATGCATAGGGGGGAGTGGTGATGAACATGGCGTGTGGGTGATGCGACAAATTGTCGCATCATCGTCGCGTTGTGTTGTCAACATCTTGTCTGGAATGACAAGAGGGGGGAGGAAGAGGAGAGAGGTGGGGGGAAAGAGAGAAGAGGGGGAGGAGATGGACACGAAGCAACAACAACGCGACAATGCGTCGCGCTGTCATTGCGTCGTGTGTCGTCACCTCATCGTAGTAACGAATTGGTGATCACATCGATCCGTCGCTGTTGTCGTCGTGGCGCGTCACATCGTATGATTTGGATCGTCCATGGCGTTACCTTATCACCGTTGTGCGGTCACGACGGACTGGTGGTATAGTGGCGCAGAGGGGGGGAGGGGAGGGAACGTCGTTGTCGTCGTGACACATCATGTCGCGTCATTTGTTGTGTCGTCCATGGTGGCAGAGAGGGAGAGGGAGAGGGGATGGGATGGGACAGGAGAGAAAAGGAATGTGGCAGATCTTGAAGCGGAGGAAGGACGGTGGGGCAAGGTGGAAGAGGAGGTGAAAACAACATGTAGACGATGCAACACATTGTTGCATCGCCGTCGCGTTGTGTCACCTCCTCGTTCTTGTCGTCCGTCGTGTCGTCCATCACGTCATACATGGCCTCCAACTCATCAAAGATGAAGGGGAAGGAAGGGGAGGAAGAAGAGAGGAGGGGGAGTCACGACACACACATGGCGTCAGAAGGAGGAGGCGAGGTGGAAGGGGAGGGAGCGAACACAACGTGTAGACGATGCGACATGTTATTGCGTCGTCGTCGCGTTGTGTCTCCCCCTTGTTCTTGTCGATACATGTTGTCATCAGGTAGGTGGAACGCAAGGAGAGGGTTCGTCGTCGTGGTCCTCGCCATGAAAGGAGTGTGTGGATGAGGTGATGGAGAGGGCGGAGACGAGGCGAACACCGTTGTCGTCATTGTGACATGTTGTATTGTGTCGCGGTAGACGACCGTTGGCGATGGGCCCTGGTTAACTGCAAAAGCCTGCAATGATCATGTCACTCTTTCGCGCAGCTGAGGTTAGAGACAATGCACGGTTATTGCGTAAGTCTGATGAAAAGCTGTTCATCACACATTCCAACGAACACCTACGAGTAGAGGACAAACAACTGAACAGATTAGACGAACCGACTACAGACTGGTGGAAGTGATAGCGAATGACCTTGCAAATAAACTAATGACAGTTGGTAAAGGTCGATGCGTAAGACCACGGCAAAACCCGGTCTGTCGTTCCCACGATTTTCGGGGGTGACAGAAACCTTGTCAAGCAAGGTGATATGAGTCAAGACAACTTCCACGGTCCCCAACACTTGTATGCTTGCATCGGCATATGTTTCACTAGGTACTCCGGTGTCTTGAGACGCGGCGAAAACGAGGCACATCAAATGTGGAGATAATGACAGCTTTGATCAGTTTGGCCTCAAATTGGGCAATGAAACTGCCTCAAACTCGCACGTATCGCCGACGTGGCTGTAGACTCGTGACCGGCTGTCTAGCCGAAATACTCGTATTTATCCCCACCTTCCCCCTGGTGTGCTTTTCTTTCTTCCCCTTCCCCTTCCCCTCCCCTTGATCCGATTCTACTGGAAAACAAGCCACTTACCATGGTGCCGGACCTAGGCTCCAGAAATCACAATACTTTGGGTAAATTCCAGGGGCCAAATCTGACGCTCAAAGGGCATGAGGGCTCCTGCGTGGACCTTGTCGCATTTGTGTCAGAGGACCACATCATTAGTGCCTCTGACCAGGACAAAACAGTCCGACTGTGGACTTTCTCAGACCGTCATTGGCGTAACGAAGTATTGAAGGAGGCCACGGCCATATGTGCAGTCGCTGTGTCGCCCAACTACCATTGGGTGGCTTACGGTGGGCTTGACGGACGGGTTAGGTTAATCGACCTCGAAACTCGAAAAATCACAAAGTCAGACGACCGACACGCGAGTATGGTCCAGTCGGTGTCATTCTCTCCAGGCTCGAACCAACTGGCGAGTGGGGCGCGGGACGGGACGTTGCTTCGGTGGTCGCTAAACCCGTTCCAACCTACTTCGGAGTCAACCAAGCGGCACACCGATTCAGTGTGGTGCATCCGCTACTCCCTGGATGGAAGAAAAATTGCAAGCTGTGACCGCGAGATAATCCAAATCCGGGACTTTGATACACGTGCCAAGTTGGCCATCACTGAGAAAGCATGGTCGCTTGCATGGTCCGCGTCTTCCGAAGGTTGCTTCCTTCTGGCTGGGTGCATTGACGGCACTCTCAAACGCTTTAATCCTGATACCGGCGAAACACTCACAAGCTGGAAAGCACATCAAGACGCTATATTCTCGATTGTATTGCCGCACAATGCCAACTTTATTGTAACCGCCTCATGGGATAAGACCGTTCGTTTTTGGGAAGCAACGACATTCCAGGAAATTGCTCCCTATCTTCAACATAATGTCAACGTCCATTCCATATCCATATCACCGAGAGATAACTACCTGGTCAGTGGGGCAAGAGATGCGATTATCCGTGTATGGGACCTGAAAGTGATTATGCAACCTCCCCAAGTACGTTTCAATTTTCTATTCACAGTCATGCTAAAATTCACAATTTTTACCAGTCGAGAAGGCGTTTTACTCTTCCATTTTCCCTTCATTTTCCCTCGGACCATGCATCTGCTGTGAGCGCTATTTTTCTTTATTTTGTGGTGTGTTCATCCATTCCTTTCAGGATGGCCAGGGCAACGACAGCGAAAACGCGAACCTTATTCGTAAAATGTGAAGTGTCATACTTCGAATTTGTCTTCTTTTGTCATTAAACTTGCACGACAGTCACTCACGCTCTCTTGACTTGACCGGGAAAATAATTCCGGAAGGGAAGGAACCAGTCGCTGGTGGTAGTCACGGCGATATTTATAAGGGTACGCTCAATATTGACGGGGCCACTATACGAGTTGCGTCGTTCATTCCTTTCATGCTACCCCACTCTCATTTTTCATTAACTTTCAGGTAGCGATTAAGGTCATCAAAAAATATACGGCTCAGGGTGATGACGAATCCAAAAAAAGAGTTTGTTTAGTATGAATTGACGGATTACCCGTTCTAACTATGTTACAGCGTCTTCGTCGGGAAATCGAACTCTGGAAGACACTCGAGCACAGAAACGTCGTACCATTGCTCGGGACGAGCCGCGATTATGGTACTTTTGAGGCTATGGTCTGCCCCTGGGCCGAGAATGGCGTATTGACGACATATCTCGATTCCTACAAAGATAGGTTGGCCACACAGCAGAGATGTGCGATAGTAAGTGTCTTCGACGTCTCATCTGTCAAATGCAGTTTAACGTCTGCACTACAGATCAACGACGTCGCCTCAGGTCTACATTACCGTGAGTGTCAATGCCGCGTTACGAATGTTTGACTGATTAACGGCCTTTTTTCCCCTGTCGTCCTTCCAGTCCATTCACACTCCATCGTGCACGGAGATATTTCTGGTGTACGTTATCTGAATTCGTATTTTCGCTCGTGCTTACATTGATGCTAGTCCAACGTCCTGATTTATGAAAGCGGAAGAGCTTGCATCGCTGATTTTGGCTTGTCGATCGTCTGGACTGACATACTGGGATCTTCGGTGGAGTTGACGTACCAACTAAAGGGGACGCTCCGCTACACAGCCCCCGAGTTACTATTCGGGATTGTCGACTCTACTCGCGATAGTGACAGTACTAATAGTGTTCCCGAAGAGAATGCAAGCAAAGTCTTTCCCACGGTACAGAGCGACATATATTCCTTTGGTGGTATCATGCTCCAGGTGGGTTTCAAACGTTGGCCTAGCCTTATGAACGCGTCTGACACACTGTTTTTCGCACGATCTTTCTCCTTGTGTCTTGCTGGGCAGACTCTCACCGGAAAAGTACCGTATCATTACCTCATGGACGGGCACGTCATCCTCGCCATATCCCGAGGAGAATATCCAAGGCGGCCCGGGTTAAGCGGCGTCGTCGTGACAGACGCACAGTGGGATTTCATGATCAAATGTTGGTCGTTTGAGCCGATGGATCGCCCATCGGATGCGGATGTGGAAGTGTTTCTGATGGGTCAATCACTCGATGCGGTGTCATTGTGAGTCATTGGCATCATCGCGGGGACAGTGAGACCTCTTGGCCTATCTCCACTCAACTGCTCCCACTTGTTGATTAGTTAATTCCCCTGCGTCTAGTCTAATATTATTTCGAGTGAACTTGTGTAATATCAAGTGTTTCTATTTCACTGTCGTGATCATTTTACTTGTTCAACCTTGGGAGACGCGTTTCTGCGATACCAAATCAGCTATTACCTCGAGTGTTCAGACCAATCTCATGCATAGCGTCGCCAATAACTGTTATCATGGACAGCATGGATTGAAATGTTGTGCACTTGTCGCATTTTGAGAAGGTTCCATCTAGAAAAGTGGAGGACCGGGAGGATATGCTTTTTGCCTCGCTTTTCCCTACTTTAAGTCACTTAAATTGATGCTATTTCTTGTGTTGGTGGATCATCCATTTGTTGCATCATAATTGAACATTGACATCGATGGCAGGCAGATCACTGGTAAATGGACATCCAATGTAACTATATGCCAATGTATGGATGTAGTGCCCCATCTCCAAATTGTCTGACTCCTCTTTTTTGAGACAGGAAAGAAAGAAAAGTTACTAGTCACAGAGTGGCTCACAGTACATACTATCATCCAAGTCTTCTAGACCCGACAGTGACAAGATATATCCAAACACAACAACCCTTCAGTGATCCCCATGGATGTCAATGACATCATCATGTTCCCAGCTGTCAAGCAATGTGACCTGTTCTAAGGCTTCCAACTTGGACGCCGGTGAAGCCCGCAAACATCTAGCCTTGATGTCCCCAAGACGGATGTAAAACATTCCTGCCTCTCTCAGCTTGTGTTCATCGGGTTCATCGATCGCCTGCAATCGGGCATGAATTTCATCCGAATTGGTTTCAAGCCAGAGGCACTCGAGAACGCTCGTGCCGGAAACCGACGATGAGCTGCTTTCAATGGGCTTTCTCCCGAGGATCAGTATCGCTGCGACGAGGGCGACGAAGGACGCTCCAGAGGCAAAAACGACCTTTTTGTGCCCCCAGACGAGCAAGGGTCGTAGAGTAACATGAGACAAAGATCGTTTTCAGGGAAAGGTATAACATACGGGGATCGTGTTGATCTGTGTGAGGTATAGTACACATGTACAAGTGCAGATGAGAGCGAGGAACAGGACCAAGATGCGACGTACGTTTAGACGATATTGTACTACTTTTCGGATCGCTGGGCTTTGGCCTACCGGGCGATCGAAACCCCCGTTGGCCTCACCGAGTTGACCTGCTGGAAAACGATATACAATATCAAGAACACATGTGAAATCGCCCAGATTCGTCACAAATCCAACTAGGAGACAAGAGGACATACCGGCCCACATGTACCTTGCTGCAGTCTGGCTGAGAACATTTTCCAGTTGGGCAGGGGTCACTTTCACAGAAGGATTGGCGCTTGATTGAGTTGTACTAGTTCCATAAAAAGCTGTCGAATTCAATCCAAGCAAGTTCATCAGGTATCTGTTCAATCCATGTTACACATCATGGTCTATGGTCAGTCTGTTGGTTGGAGCGTCGCAACTTGCGACACGAAAAGTGACCTATAACTCACACGTCCATGTTCGAGATATAGGTCCAATCTGCATCGCTTGCTGTGCCACTCTCACCATTGGAAAGCGAGAGAGCAGTCACCATCTGTTTACAATCATACAACGACATCTCTGGATGAGTTCGTATCAAAGCGTACATCCAATGAAAACCTACTCCAATATTGAGATTCGTCGCTGCTGCTGGCGACCAGACGGACCAAGATGTACTTGCAGACAAGTCACTTTGATTCGGTAGCTGAATAAGCTTTCGCTCCCGCAAATCCAGCGTGGCAAGTGTAGTACTTGTACTGACCGAGCATGCCGCGATGTGTGTCACTGTGGTCGAGTTCTGGGGATTTGTTCCTTGCGTTCGATTTTAGCATGCGGTCAACAACCCTGATGGGTTTGGCAGCAACAGGAGGACCCGCACCTGGGGATGGCAGATATGTCCAATTCAGGTTGAGAGACAAACAGTCGCAGATAGACTCATCCACGTCAGTGACAGTTGTGATCATGTAGAATAACGTCTGAGCACAGTCTGCACACTAAGAAAGAGTCAAAGCAGAACAACAATCCAGAGGAACGGATATCTACTTCACCATCAATCCGAACAAGGAGATCCTTCCCTGCGACAACGTCAGTAAGGACTCAGGCTATGTGAAGTCATCGTGATATATTATAACTCACACATCGGACGTGCCAAAAGGGTGCCATTACTAGACGTATTCAACGAGAACCCAACCTGGTATTGGTCTGCTCCAGAAGTGGTCGAATATTCAGCAGAAAGAAGTGTGAGATTGGGTACTAGGCCACATTGCATGTTGAATGTCGTCGCACTGACGACTGCCTCTGAAACTGCGACATTTTCTGGGAGTTGAGGTACGTCGTAAATGGTGTTGCCGGATAACCCGTATGTAGATAAGTTTAAATCTTGGCCCGTCGAAGAAGCAAGGAGGAAGATTTCAGACCATTGCACCTGGGTGCTGATATCCACAGTGCTATCAGGTAAGGCAAAATTGGACTGAAGAACTCCAACATGTAGGCTATTTTCGAATGTTTGCCATTGTAATATAGACGATGAGGCGATATGAAGGACTAGCATCGAAGTGAGGTATGTGACAACAGTCGATACCTCCCAAGGCGAGGAGGGTAGTTTGCGCTGCTTCCAGAGGGCAAGTGCTGCTGTGCCAATGCCGGTCCACGCGTCACTCAAGTCATGTATGGCGGTCAGCTTTTGTCGCCCACTGATCATTTTGAGGAATGCAAGGTATTGTAAACTGAAGACCATGAGTGCAGAGTAGAGCTCAATTGGGAGTGAATTTAAAAAATATTACTGCCTAGGGATAGTGTTGACATACCGTGTAAATTGATTGCACTATGGCACTCAGACCGATCGTGAGTGCGGTGGTTTCAAGTGGAATGGTGACGTGGTGCTCTGGGTGGAGAACCAGCAAAAAAAGAAGGACGATGTGCAAAAATGCGGGTGCGATATGAAGTGCATAACACCACCAACGACCACGGAGGGCATCCTGTGTACGACGGGGTTTGTCAATGTGAGAATCACGCTGAATATTCTCGATGTACACTGGGGGGACGGTCGGTTAATAGACCAAGCTATGTTCATGATTTTTTCATGGTACACACCATGATTATTGAAAGTTAGAGTTGCGTGACTTGTCAAGTCAGGAGATAGGGGAGTCGCACATAGAGCGCTGCGGCTAGCGTTCTGGGATACATGCGCACACAAGGATTGCGACCACAAAACCGTTTTAAATATTGATGAAGTCCGTAGGGCATCCACAGATGGATTATGGATGCTACGCATGTGATCATTGAGGGCTATTGAGCGTGAACCGAACCACATGATCTCTAGAGGTCCGGCAGCATGCATGGCAGCTTTCTGGTTACTCCGGCCCCAAAGCATGCAGACCACGAGAAAGAGAAGGGTGACTGATGCACAAAGGCAAGATATAGCCTTGTTCAAATCAGATTAATCTCGCACGAAGAAGCTGTCAACTCACTGGCAGAAGATTAATCTGTCAACGAAGCATTAGCGTCATTATGGTCAGAATAGGGCCGCGAAATTTCAACACACATTCAATCTCCATCTTATTACATATTTTGTGATCTGAGCGTCTTCTGTTTGTCTATCGAAGCCTCCTTCAGCTTCGCCTAACTGTCCAGCTATTTAGGTCCAGTGAGAGAGCGTTCGGCTGTGCACTTTCTAGAACTAATACGGCACCTATCCACACGAATTGAGCAGCGATCTGGGAGATGACGCTCTCCACCTTGTCCCTACTCAAAAGGTTTGGAGTATCAGTGTATTGTTCGATACCACGTGCACCATCACACGGCGATACGTAGATCCCTAAAGAAGATATCATATAACTACCAAAGTTATTAGCCAGGCTATCAAACTTCATCAAAGACTCGGAGTGATACACACGTTATAAAAGTGGACATATTCTGCCAGTATGGTTCTGACACAACCGGCAAACAATTGGGAGATAGTGGAAGGCTTTCAGTACCAAAGAATATTGCAGACATGATCTGAGTATATCGTTAAGTCAAATTCATCATTATCACACTAAAAAATGATAACATACTGAGCGGGTGAAATCCCCATCACCACCAGGCGAAAATATAGGCCAAGTGGCGCTTGTTGGCTGTTCGTTCTGAACAAGAACACTCTGGGACCGTAGGGTGGCGGTGGCGGCGGCGGTATCAAAGGTACAGCCGACGAGGTATGCCTTTGTTGAAAAATTTCGAGCCACATTACCTACAGCGTAAGGTGCACAGTTATCTTGTTAGTATCGATCATCCTGGCCAACTTGAACTTACCCGGCGGTGAAAATGTTCCGTTGATGTACACGTAGTTAGTACCGCTAACCGACTCGTCGGCTTCGACTTCCGCCGAAATAAGAAATGAGATAAAGGCCTCATCCGAGTAGCTGGCCTCGTTTGGCGTGGTAAACCAAACTTCGTTAGGCACTGCAGTCAGACATTAGTCTTTGCATCCATCGTCTCAATAAAGTGTCTGACAGGGTGGATAACCGTCAAGACTGAAGGTAAGACTCGGAGGCACCAAACCTGTCATTAAAGCCTTCACGTCAAATTCTCCCGTGCTATTGTCAAACGAGAGATTTGTGAGCAGACCGCAGTGTGCGTTCAAGATGGTAGCATTGACCGTCGCGTTGACAAATGAAGAAACTGGTATGTCATACAGAATATTGTTGACCAATCCCGGAGTCGTATCACCGAACATGATTTGCATGTACGGGGCAAGGGAAAGTGCCACAGTATCCCAAGGCGAAGAGGTGAATTCGTGGATTGGATTAGGCCAAGTTGACACTGCTGATACCGTACTAGTCGTGGTTACATTGAATGGTTGGAACTGTATTATGGTGGGTGATGCGACATGAAGCACCGAGATGCCGATAAAGTATACCGTCACTAGAGTGACCGAGTATGTCGATGAAGCGAGCCTGGTTTGCTGCCAGAGAGTACTTAGTGCAGCACCCAGTCCGCACCAAGCCCCACATATATCATGAATCTGCGTCAGCTTGGTCGGACCAGCAAAAGCATTCGACAGCACTAAGCGTTGAGTGAGGAAAGCTAGCAGAGTTGTGTAAAGCTAGTATTCAAGC
Organism: Tylopilus cf. pernanus; assembly: GCA_038090575.1. Classification (NCBI taxonomy): domain Eukaryota; kingdom Fungi; phylum Basidiomycota; class Agaricomycetes; order Boletales; family Boletaceae; genus Tylopilus; species Tylopilus cf. pernanus. The sequence continues at coordinate 26,137 of JBBPMZ010000027.1, read as the reverse complement.
ATCGGAATCAGGTCAAATTCCCAGGTTCTATCCCCTTGATGTTACGTACAGTGTAGAATGCTTGCAGTCCCCCACTTAATCCGATGGTGAAGACTTCACTGGGAGTCGAAATGATAACACGATGCTCTGGGTGATAGCATGCAACGGCCAAGAGGACGAAGTGAATAGCGACGAGGATGACATGGAGGAGGTAGCAAAGAAAGTAATGGGGGCCACGAACTTGCTGCCTACCAGTGCTGCCATCTGAAACAGAAATTCGAACTTCACAGCTAGCCTTCAAGCATCGAGCATGATAATTTACCTTGCCCGATCAAGTTCTGTAGAGGGCGTGCTGCATACATCTGTGACAAGGGAATCTCGTCACTTTGTGGAATGATTGAAGATACTCTGCGAAACACTGGCGGACGGCGGCTCGGATTTGTGGGGAATGTAAATAAGCTAACACGAGGACGCACAGAAAAGGTGACAGCTTATTCACTAGATGTCATGAGACATATAGATAGGCTGAGCACTTCTTGTTTCAGACGAGCATAGCCTTAGTGAATGCGGGTCTGAGATCTTCCGGTTGGACCAGCCGCCGATATCCGAATCAGCACTTTGGTCACAACTTTACCGTGACCGCATCACAATCACTAGTGCTGATAGAGGAAAGACGCTATTTTTCGCATAGTACTCGTAGAGATTCTAGCTCAGCGTTGTTGATATTGGTTTGTACGCGAATATTGGCAATTGATGAGGTTAGAGTTGGGAAAGTTTGCGGTACAGTCATATACCTGTCAAATACTAGAATCCCTTCATCATCCTGTCGGTTCTCGTTCAGTGTGGCCTCTGACTTGGCTGTTTCACATAATTATAAATGACGTTCATGTTCCGAGCTCGCATGTATGTCCCCAAGGCAGACATCAAACTTTCCTAATTCTCTCTAGAATGGTCGCGGCGGAGACTGAGGATAGGCACCCTCCAGTAGGTGTTCTTCCGAGGATGAAGATTGCGGGCTTTTGCAGCAGCGAGGGCAACGAGGGACACTGTGGAGGCGAAGACAACCTTTTTCCACAGGAGAGGACATGATGTCAAATGAGAATAAGTGACAAATCATCGGGAAAGAACGCGAACACTGCTGTATTGACTTCTGTGCGATGCAGATAGTGAGGATAAGAGTAAGAAATAAATGATAAACAATATTCAACATACAATTAGACACCATTGAAGGATATTTTGCATTGCTGAACTCTGGCCCACGATACAATTGATTCCTCAATTACCCTCTCTGAGTTGACCCACCAGACATCAAAGGAAACTTGTCCACCAGATCCACTCTCCAGTTCATAGCCATGGTGAAACTTTAGAGCACTGTGATGCCTTCCAAGCAAAATTCAACATACAATCAGGAAAAAAAGGACACTCACCTTGCACACTATTATATTGAGTCTGTGATAATCAAGGTGTTGTGGTTGTTGATGTTGTTGTGGTATAGTGTGAAGCAATGAGGGGTCATTCACTGGCTGTCTCTGATGCAACTTTTCAAAAGTTGGTTTCCACAGAGATATGAAAAGCACTGTAATGCAAATTGGACCATGTTTCTGTCCTAAAATTCAACCAGAGCACTTCTGGGTCAAAACTGCTGCCTCTACAGAGTTGCTGCCTCTGAGTGCTTGGAACTGTAGTTGTGTTCCAGTTTTTGCAGTTCATCGCCACTTGAAAGAGACCAAATCCAGGCCGTCTCATCCCACATCCTGGCCAGTTGTGATTTTCACCCCATCCAGCAACATGTCAACAGTGTTGACTGTGTTCATGTGGCCCTTGAGTTTTGTCAGGAATTCTCCCTCTGTGCATCAAACACTCTCACAAGGTCCCACTCTTTGGATGTTGCTCCTTGAGCTGTGACTCAGAGGTTCAGTGAGGGGAGGGGAGGTGGAGAGGTGGAGGGTGAGGTCGGGCAAGAGCGCAGAGCACTCCTCAGCCCAGAACAGAGCCCAAGGTGCTGGGTATGCGTGAGCTGCAAGGGTGGGTGGGAAAACCTTGCAGATGGCATAGCACTGGCAGTCGGGACTACATGCTCCAGATCCCAGGTGGTGAGATGCGAGGAACTGGAATGGGAGATCTGGTCCCATGGAAGTACAGGGAGTGGTGGGTGGGTGCACTGAAATGGGCAAGGACGAGTGGTGAGCACTGCTGTTGCCAGTGCAAGGTGGGCAAGCAATGTGGTGGAGGCCGAGCACTGAGGGACGGGAAGCGGCAGTGCCTCTGAGACGTCACTTGCACACACCAGGGATTATGACATTTTCTCAATGTTTATAGTGTATTGAAAATGGGAATTTAAATTTTAAATTTTAAAATTACTTTTTGCACCTCCAAAATATAATATTTTTGAGTCAAGAAAAGTAGTTGCACGCTCATTGTTTTGACCCCAAAATATTATATTTTGGAGGAGCAAAAAGTAATTAAAAGATTTAAAATTTTAATTCCCATTTTATACACTATAAACATCGAGAAAATGTCATAATCCCCGGCGTGTTGTTCGAAGATCTTGCACTTTGGCTCCGCTCGTGCCTCACTACACCGAAGTCCGACACACTCCGCTCACTGCCCACCTGCCATTTTGTGATATCACAATGTCAAACACCTTGCCCGCGTACTTCGGCATCTCCACCTCCTTCCCATCTTCTACCCTCCAGCATCGGATCTTTCCTTCTCCATAAACCAAGACATGCTTTCCATCCGCCACAAACACGACCGACCATACAGGGTCTCGACCATCAATTTTGATCACCCTCGCTTTGTCTGATCGGGTCCTCGTTGGGATAACCTGCACAGGCTCGCCTTGGACATCTCGGGTTGACTTCCCTTTCCTTTGCTTGCCCTTATTCGGCTCTTGCGTTTCATCAGTGTTTTCCTGTTTACTATCCTTTCCTTTTACTCACCTTTCCTTTTACTCACCTCCTGTCCGTGCCAGTGTTCGACGCAATCCGGAAAGCATAGCAAACGAAAGTGTGACACCAATGACCAAGAACAAGTGCCATAGCAACCCCACTGTCATCCAACGCTACATGTCTCATTCACCCCTGGACCTCGGCGAGTTGTTCTCATGCCTCAAAAGAGGTTGGATCCCACGGCCCAGGTATCACTGACATAGAATTTATCATCGAGGTCTTGCATGATGACTCTGCCATTCCTCAGCTTGTCGCCGTGTCCCATCCTTGTCATGTCTTACCCCCGTGTCTCTCGTTGGTGAGTTTGCTTATGATTCACATCGGGTATAGGGTCGATTCAACTGCTCAGAAACCTTTCTTTGGTGTATGTCTCCCTCGCTTTCACATTCCAACCTGATGGGGTAGGTCAGAAGTGGTGTTCGAAAGGCGATGATCATGACTACATATGCTGATTGTGTATAAATTACTAACACTCCGTAGGCCCCTGCATCCTTACACTCTGACATTACTATAATGGTAAACAATACTATTGTAATGGATTGGGATTACGGTGGTCGAGTTGAAACGTTAATAACTCGGAACCTACGTGTCGTACCCTGAAGTCATCTCATATGAAGTTGGATGCTCGTCTCTACCATCTCAGCCCTCAGTCGATCACGCTGCAGGCGACAACGGTGATTACGGTGATTGAGATCTGAAGATCTGATCGTATTCGATCATGTGCCACGTCAAGACGGTCAAGTGATGCCGACTCTTCCCAAGACTATTTAGTAGTACGTCGGAAGCAAATGCATCCTTAGACACCCCGCAGACCATGGCGTCCCAAGCACTCCCGACCGTCCAGCGCGCAGCTCAGATCCAAACCTTTGGCGAGCCCGTGTCCATGCTCTCGACACACCCTGTTCCTGATCCGACTCAGCTCAATCCCAACGAATGTCTTGTCAAGATCGAATATTCGGGTGTCTGCCAGAGTGACTTACACGCCCGCAATGGCGATTGGAAGCGCAAACCAACGCTACCACGTATCGGCGGGCACGAAGGCGTGGGAACTGTCGTGGCAATCGGTGCTGGAACAGTAGATAGTCCTGTCGCCTTGGGAGATAGGGTTGGAGTCAAGTGGATTGCACGGACGTGCTTGCACTGCGAAGAGTGCCGCTTGGGGAACGAACCATGTGAGTACCTTTTGGAGCGCTCGGACTCGGAAATTTACGTTCACCTCCTGATGACATCGCTCGGCCTGTGGTGCATCAGGCTGCCCTACCCGGCTCGTTCATGGTTTTACCATGGATGGTACTTTTGCTGAATATGTTGTAAGTTGACTTACGTATGGTTCGGCCGTATGTTCTGAACAGATGGTTCAAGGTTTCGTGGACCCACTATGTGACGCCGATCCCAAAATCACTCGACAGCGCTGCTGCCGCGCCTGTCCTCTGTGCTGTGAGTGGTCATTCCAGAATACCTCTCCCCCGATGCGTGAATAGTGCACGATGCTACTAGGGCGTGACGGTCTACAAAGGTCTCAAGCTTCTCAATATCCCTGTCGGGAGCTGGATCGCGATCCCCGGTGCTGGCGGAGGCTTAGGCCATCTTGGTAAGTATGTCTCACGGCTCTTCCCTGTTGTTTCATCTCAAACACCCATCCGACGTCTGGTTCGATAGCCATTCAGTATGCCACTGCGATGGGCTTTCGGGTCATCGCCATAGGTATGTTTCCCTTTGTGTTTTGTGACGTCGTCTCACTACGCGAATGTCCGGACCATCTGTCCTGCCCTCCTCCAATAAACAGATAGCGGCGAGGACAAACGCCGTCTGTGTCTCGACCTCGGTGCCGAGAAATGGATCGACTTCAAGGAAAGTGGCGACAAGCTCGTTGAGCATGTCGTCGCGGCAGCAGATGGGGTCGGGCCCTGGGCAGCGCTCGTGACAGCCGGCGCAGTAAGTCTTCTTCGTTGGATGTGTGTGTTCATGTTCGACCTTCTCGCTTGGCATGTTCTATCCCCGCATGTACATAGGCTGCGCCGTATGCTCAGGCTTGCTACTACGTCCGACTGACAGGGACGGTGCTCCTCCTTGGAGTGCCTTCATCTACGACACTGCCAGTTCCCTTCGATGTCTTGGTTGGCAAGGTAGGTGTTTCCCTTTGTGGCTGCCTTTGTATGTCGAGCTGACCTCGGTTGGGATCAGCAACTCAAGCTCATAGGGTCCATGACTGGGTTAGTAGCTGCTGTTTGATGCTCGTACCGGGTCGCTAATTGTTATTGCGTATAGGAATCGCCAAGACGCGATCGAAGCGCTGGAGCTTGTAGCAAGGGGAAAGGTGACCGTTCACTATACGGTCCGACCCCTCGAGGAGCTCGAAGCGTATGTATCTAGCTTGTGGTAGTGTGTGCATGTAAGGTGCTAACGCGACTGGTTGCAGCGTATTTGACGAGATGGAACATGGCAAGATTGTAGGAAGGGTGGTGCTCAAGATCTGACAACTGTTTCCTTCAAGCGATCAGGATTCAGCTGTATCAGATTCCTGGTTAACTACACGCAGGGCCGCAGGCTGTCCTGGGAAACGTCAGGAAAAACAAGTCTGCATGCAGAAAGAGACACCTAACATGAAGTAGTCTATGTATGTATAGATATATTCTCTATCTTGCTGGCGGAGCCTCAGCCCGGACTTGCCACTTGGCGATGCTCAGCCCATTACCGATCCCATTCACTTTACATGCAACTCGAGCATAAACCCACAAGGCATATAAGAACTGCGGGTTGCCAGTGAATCATCTCAAAACGATTACATACCATGAATCTAGCCGACACAAGAGCGACCGTAAACCGACGTCCTGTCCCAAACCTAAGCTACGATCAGTCTCTCTGAGGATTAGCTGTCGTGACGAGGAATGCCTGTGTCTGCAACAAAAGGTCCTATACCTACGGGCGAAAACGAGGTGTCGATACATGTAGGGTAGCTGAGCTAGGATACTCAGTGTAACACGAGTCATCCATGACCGAGGTTTGACACCGTGATGATGTGACGAACGGTAGGTGATTCGGGTTGATTCTCCTTAGCTGGCTGTTATCCTGTTCATGGCTCGGAAGTTCTGAGCTCGTTGCACGCAGAGGTGACTTCGTGTGACAGATCAGGACTCAGGAGGCTTTCAAGCTCTTGACGCACAGCGGCCTTGAAGCTCTAGTAGACACTGATCGCTTTGAGCGACCTACTAGTTTAGCACTCATACGAAGATGGCGTGTGGGAATCTTTGAAGTTCGTCGCCACTTGAAAATGACCAACTTGAAATGCGAGTAATGTGGTCTTCGCGGTCGCGATTTTCGTCCCGTCCAGAGACAAGTTCAGTTCAGTCACGAATTCTCGGCTCTCTGCATCAAACACCTTCTGTTCCGCTTGCAATCCACCTCCCACCGTGCAACACCGCAATGTTCCACACCCACCCCTCCATGTCCGCCGACTTTCTTACTTCCTTCCCATCATCTATCCACATCTTGCGGATCTTTCCTCCCCGCCCACCGGCCCGTCCGTGTCTCCCATCAGCCATGAACGCGACTGAACATATATGATCTAGGCCGTCGATTTCGATCACTTTTTTCACTGCGGGAACTCTGTTTGAATTCGTCAGTGCTGTGTCTTCGGTTACTTCACCATAGCCATCTCGCTTTGTCGTCTCGTCATTTCCCTCGGTCTTGCTGGATTTGGAGTCATTTTCATTCGATTCTTACTTCTCGTGAGTACTTTCCTTTTGACTATCCCTTCGATCTATTCACTTCTTCGTGCCGGTGCTCGACATAGCCTGGGAAACATGGCAACAGATGCGAGTGCGGTACAAGAGCCTGAACGGAGGGGGATATCGGCTCGAATGGCAACTCTGCCTCACGGCACACGTATCTCCGTCTCGTGACTTTAGTGCTTGTTCTCCTACTGTTCTCTGTCCCTGTCCTGGCGCTCGCCATTTTTTTCCATTTCCCTCTTAAACGGTCGAAACACAATGGGGCCCAGACTAGGATACATTTCTCAGAAGGTTTCGCACAATATTCCATTTCGTCTTCAATTCCGTCCTTGAACCTATCTCTGGACTCTTCGCTCAGCGTCAGTGATGGTCATTCAATAGTCGATATTATTCCTCTCAGGTTCGCCGGTTTCCTTGTACACTTTGTACACATTTCATCCGGTTCTCCAGGTCCAAATGCGTTATCATTCGTGTCGACTTGTCACCCCCACCCCGCAGTGATCGCATACTTTCATTGGGAGCGCCAATACATGCGTCAAGATTCGTTGAATTTCAAACATCCCGTCTTGACAACGATGTTCCTGGGAAGGTGGTGCCCCGGTCGTTTTGGCCCTGTCCTTGGACTCCACATCGTGCCGCCGATCCTTTACGTTGTTCATCTCAGTCATGCCCTCCCTTATTCGCCATTGCGCCATTCTTGAGGGTATACCCTGGGGCCTAATCCAGATCGTACCCCTGAAAAGGTCAAAAAACGCTGCGTATAACAGATCTCGAACTTAACAAGTGCCGCATCGAGAGTGCATTCACGGCCCGCGGCAGACGCAAGGCGATGTTTGAGGAAAGGCCAACTCGGGCCCGGGCTTTTCTGGGAGCCAGTTATCGGAAGATAGTTGCACGAGCTGAAAACCTCCGCGTCACGACGGGGGCCAAACGCGTCCCCTGGACGAAGGGGCGCGATAATCTGCTCGATATAATGACCTGGCGAATGGAGTACTGGCCTCTCTAACCGAATCCGCATGGAGCATGGCCAAGGCCGAGTGAAATGGGCTGAGAACGCTTCGAGGAAAAGGTTGGATGGGAGAGTGAAAACTGGCGCCGCAGGAAAACAAGAATGTCGTGTTTCTCGCTAGAGGATTGCTACGCCTTCCACTCAGATGGTCCGACACTTCTTCCGTGAACAACACACACGACCTCCCACGCTCGTCAGCTCTGGCTGGGATGAGCTGCAAGAGCTGGAAAAGAGGGGGAAAAATAGTTAAGAGACGGGCATATGGAAGTATCGCAATTCGAGGTATTCTACAAGGTATGCACCTCTTTTTTTCGACTGAGTGATTTGGATCAGTGGGCTTACTGGTACCAAGAATCGTGACAAGGTTTTGCATGCTGGCGTGGCCCCATCGAAAGGGTTTTCAGTCCCGCAACAAAGGACTCGATGAGCCCGGACGACTCAAGACTGTGGTATGAAAGTTAGGCAAGTCCCTGGGTTCGTGGTTATTTGCGATCGTATGACCGTGGAACACAACTCCTTCGAAACTGAGACATGGGAAATTGGCTAGGCGCAATAGTGCAGCATCCCACAGCAAAATATCTGCGTCGAAAGATCCTCTTGTTCCAGAATGAGGCGACATTTTTTTATTCAAGGACCCCAAATCCGTAAAGAGGGTCGGCAATGGTCACAGGGCAACTCGCAATTGTAAACCCTATCGATTCACGAAGATTCTGGCAGTGCTATGGATGCCAGATCGACGCTCCAGTGTTCCGACCCTGGCTTTGACGAACCAATAGTCTTTCCATGTATGTGGCGGCACTGCATGGTGGTCCGGGGTAGTGCCAATTTAGAGCCATCTTTGGTGTTAAAGGTGTGTGTTTTGATCGACGATCATGTTCAAATGTTTGTTTACGAGTCGCATAGGACCTTGGGAGACGTACAACAACAGCAGCGCCATATCTTTGCTAAATTCTTCGGAGCTGCGAGCACCATAAGAGGGTGACTGGGCGCACCGAGAATTCGCCGTCCAATCGTCGATGAGCCATCCCAGAGACCCACTCATTACCTCATAACGCAGCAATGATGTCGGAAGCACCCATCTGGTTTTCATTACTTTCACTTTACCATTATTCAATCTGTTTGACCCGTCACTGACGATCACCAGTAGGATTATCGTTTCGGCTCCCCTTGTTATATTGTTTTCGCGAGGGACAAAAGAAATGTCGATGTAGGCGCAATCATTGTGTTGAGCATTATTTACATATCGAGCTTGTCTCATCGATCTTCAATTCGTCGAGCAGGTTTGAACTCCGTCGCCATCCATTCACCAGTAGTACCATTAATAGGATATGGAGCCTGGCTGGAATACCTTTTCCCCAATCTCACTGATAGCAAATGACACGAGTCTTACGCTCGAGATTTATACTCCTTACTTACGAAAAAAAAAGAAAAGTTGATGGTCTTAAACATACTCTCAACCTACTCTCCATGGATCGTATCACTAGACTGCACTAATTTTGTAGCGTAGTCTCGGGGGGTTTGTTATGGGTTGTTGGCGCACTCTGACTTAAGCAAGTTGTTGGCGATCGCGCTCCTGCGCTCAACACTCAACGTTCCAACGCTTAACATTCGATCCTGTTCTTAGCATCCATAAATTGTCTCCCTTAAATTCTCACTATGCAGTTCGATAACATCAGAGAGAAGTTTGGACGTTTCCGAATACTTGTCATCGGCCGGGCCAATGCTGGCAAGACAACAATTCTCAAACAGATCTGTAACTCGACGGAGGATCCAGAGATCTATGATGAAGAGGGGAGAAAGGTACGTTTGCATGAAAACAAAAGATTTTTGATGGGGCTGAAACACAGATCGTCTGCGATCACCCGGTCGACCCAATACAGTTTTGGTCAGGCGACTCAAGCCCGGAGGTGTGTACCGGGATTTCTATCGAACTGGCCTGCTGTCACTAGCTCACATGCGCGAAGCGGGGAGAACACAGCATTGGGAATGGGATGGTCTTCCGAAGCAACCCCGACTTTATTTTTCATGACTCTCGCGGCTTTGAGGCCGGCAGTGTAGACGAGTTTAACTTGATGAAGGACTTTGTTACTGAGCGTGCCAAGACGGAAGACCTGAAGAAACGTTTGCATGCTATATGGTAAATACACACAGAGTTCCACTTATGAGTTGCTAACTGCAATTGTTACTGAACAGGTACTGTATCCCAATGGATCAGATGCACCGTGCCATTTTGACTGCAGAAGAAAAGTTCTTTGATGAATGTGAAAGAGGGAATGGTGAGCTCTCCTTGAATTTGCTTTCTTTCTGTGGTTCATTGCCTGGACACAGTCCCTGTTGTGGTTGTGTTTACCAAATGTGATGCATTCATAATATATGGTGCTGCTGCCTTGACAGCTGAGGAAAAGAGATTACCTCGGGAGGAAATGCTTGTCAAGATATATCAATATGCTGAAAGGGTGCAAAAAGAGAAAATAGTTCATATTTGGGAATGGCTGCAAAGAATGAAATATCCACCAAAGGTTTATGCTGAACTCAAAGGTTTGTACAGACCATTTGGATGTGGTGTACTTGTGTATTACTTTGTGTACAGATATGCACAAGAGCAATGAAGGGTGCAAAATTCTATTAGAAAGGACTACAGAAGCTTTGAATGATGTAGCTTTGGAAATGCTTTTTGAGACCACCTCAAGGACAAACATTACAACTTGCATTAACTTTGCTTTGGATAGGTATGTCATGATGTACATATTTTTCATAATATTTTCCATAATATCTCATAGGTTTCTGATACCATTGATCTCTAAACAATCTCGTTTAGTAGGATCATTCAGTAATAAGGATCAGGAGGAGCTAATAAAAGGAGTAGCTTCATGGTTTCCACATGTCAAGGTATGAGAGATCATATATTCATATCTTTGTTATCCTGCTGAACTTTTGTGATATGACTAGGTGAGGAATATGAAAATGAGAGCTATAAACTGATGTACTGAATTATCCATGATTATTTCTAACTATCATCATATTCCCTCAATCACAGACAGTAAGTGGACTAACTATTGAGATCTCAGAGTTATATTAATTTATGTCTACTTCTACTACTATCTTTTCCTCTCATTCATAGGAAGTAGGTAGTCTATTGAGGATCTTGGAGTTGTTCTGATCCATATCTATTGGACTATCCATACTACTATCCTGCTCTAATTCATAGTTTGTGAGTGGTCTTAGTATCATTGTTGAAGGCTTTAGAGTCATTCTGATATATACTCAACTCTGCTAATGTATTGATAGGAAGTAGGTGGTTTGACTACTGCTAGAACTAGAAGTTTCAGACTCTGACTTGGATCCATACATATCTCTGCCACTACCTTACACTCATTTATAGGAAGTAAGCAATTTTACTATTATCAGAGTCTTGAAGTCATTCTGATCCATCTCTATCTTGATTGTTATTTCTTTCTCTTATTCATAGTTTGTAGGTTGACTGACTACTATTGAAGGTCTTGCAACCATTCTAATATGTTCATTTCTACTCTCATCTAATCCTGACATTGATAGCGTGTAAGTAGTCTGTAATTGAATGTCTCAGTATCATTCTGATCTATGAAAATATCTACAATTCCCTTGTTTTCTCACTTACATCAACTTCATAGTATGTAAGTGCTCTAACTATTGTTGAATGTGTCAGAGTTTGAAGTTCTACATTTCTATATTTCTGCTATCTTATTTCTTTGTTCATATAGTATGTAAGTGATTTGACTATTATTGGAAATAGAATCATATATTCATCTATCCTGTCACTTTATTGGCCTTATTTATAGTTTGTGAGTGATTAGCTTGTTATTGGAAGTGTTTGAGTCACTCTAATCTATGTCTATTCATATTGTCACTTTGTTCTCTTATTTGTAGTATGTAAGTGATTGAATTGTTGTTGAAGATGACAGAGTTATCCTGATTTCTATTCATATCTGCTACTATCTCTTTCTCTTTCTTGTAGGATGTAGGTGGTCTAAAGGTTTCTGAATCATTTTGATTCATGTCTATGTCTACCTTATTCTTTCAATTTATAGAGAGTATGTGATCTAATCTTTTCAATTTCTAAGAGTCATTCTAATCTGTGTTCATCTCTGTTGTCATTCTTGATAGGTAGTAAGTGATCTTATTTTTGTATCAAGATTAATATTGTAATTCTTCCTTATGTAATTTATAGCTTGTAAGTATAATTTATTATCATTTACTATATCTTGTTCTATCTAATATATTTCTAAGGATGTAAGATCATCTTAAAGTTATTAGATTTATCCTTACTTACATGATAGCAATTCTGCTCTGTCTCTGTTCTTTAGAAGGTATAAGGAAATCCAATTCATTTGATTTGTACATATATTTACCTTGACTTCACAGGAGGTTTGTTATAATTTGTGATTTTGAGCAAATTAATGATATTTTTGATATATATAGTTTTTGAAATCTGTCAAAGTTAGTTTATTTCTCAAATCTCAAACATTCTTCCACTGATTCTTAAATTTTAAATTAATTATTTGATATCAGAGTTCAGTGGAATGTGATACCATGATACACTCAAAGAAGTTAAAATTGGTAGTGTACATTTTGATTTTGTGCTAGAATATTTCTCATATTATTATATATATCTATATAGCTCCCATGGAACTTGACTTGGAACCCATGGAAAATAACCCTTTCATTGGGTGTTGGTCAGTCTTGATTGTGGTTTGATTTCTGGTCCTTTTAATATTCAAGTCTTATAGATTCTATCATCATTATGGAGCATTCCTTTTATCTTCATCAAAAAGGGACTCAGGAACCAGTTGCAGTAGCTGCTCAGTTGTACAAGTCTGAATCCTCTGACATGTACACCAAAGTTCAACAAGATGTTTCTATACTCATCTCTCAAATCAATCCCAGAGATACAACAGGGATGAAAGTAGCTATCATAGAGTTGGTTTTGAGAAATCTAATATGTGAGTTATATATTTTAACAATTATATAAATTGTTTAAAATATTATAGCTAAGGACATTTCTATGTGAAATCCAATGTTCAATGATAGCTGGATGAAATAGAGTATTCTAGTGGAGTAAAAACTGGCTGGAGATGTGTACATTGTACACATATCACTGAATCTTTAGATTTTTATCCACAATTGCAAAGCATGATACTCCAAGTAAGACTATGACTCAGACTATCATTTTGACAACTTTTTTGAGACTGGCAGTATAACTAGAAGGAAAAACATCATACATGTAAACCAATAGTTGTTGGATTTATTCAGATATGGTACAGTAGTACAGCCACCCGATTACATAAGCATCGGTACATTTCACTTCGTACGTAGTTACCTAGTACCTCAGCTGGTTTCCCAACCACTGAGGTGAGTTACTTACTATTAGCTAGAGCTACCTAGAGTACTAACACTACTGTAGTACTTATTATTCAATAGGTAAGCTCAGCTGGTTTCCCAACCACTGAGTACTTATTATTCAATAATAGTGCCATACAAATATCAGTGATATGTAATATACATTTGTAGCCAATTTTTATTCCATTTACACCATTCATTGACCATTGAACTTTACACACAACTACTTTTGGCTATAATAATGCTTTAGTCAATCTATACAACTACTTGGATGCATTACTTACATATAAGATTCTTTGAAATTAAATCCATAATGGCCTCTTTTGTTCCCTGTTCATCTTCAGGGTTGAATTTAGAGATAAGCATAGAAACTGCTTGCTGAACTTCAGTATATATTCCAGATGATTTGTACAGTTGGATAGCTGTTTCAATTGGTCCTTGATTACCTTTCTGATGAAGGTAAAAGGAATGCTCCATAATAATAATGTTTTCTATACAGGTTTGAATAATAGAAATAACAAAGTAATCAAGACTGACCAATACAAAGCAGGGCTACTTTCCATGGATCTGACTCAACTTGAAATGTCTGTTGAAGCTCAGACTAGGAATACAAAGAATGTGAGAAACATCCTAGTATATGAAAACAAAGTATATACCATTTCTTTTGAGTAAGTTGTATAGATTTTATTATCATATTTAACTGGATTCTAGCATTAGAAGAAAAATAATGAAATGTAGAATATATCAAATAGAGTAAATAAACAAACCTTTAGGGAGTTCAACAACTACATAGATGAAACAATCATTATTTTTCTTGAAATCAAATAATATAACAAACCTCCTACAAAATAGAGATGAGGACAGATAAATGTAGAATATTATAATTTATATCACCTTCTAAAGAATAGAGACAACATAAAAATACTATTTAAATCAAAGTGATAGCTTTAGGATGATCTTACATCCTAAGAGATATTAGACAATACATTGTAGAGACAGTCATTTTAACTCACAAACTATACATAATTATAAAAGTAAATGAGCATAAATAAAAATTAGTACACCAGATCTTTATGAGAGCAAGATCACTTACTATCTATATGTGTGAAAACAAGGTGGCAATAGTGATAAACCAAGGATTAAAATAATATTTAAAGCATTGATAATAGTTATATTAGACTCTTACATTCTATGAATAAGATGATAGAAACAGAAACAGATGATGTAGATCAGGGTGAATATAAAGCCTTCAATGATAGTTAGACTACTTACTTCCTATGAATAAAAGAACAAGGTCACAGTGATAGAAGTTATCCCATAAATCAAAATGACTTTGATGACAACAAGAATCCAATTACTTACAAACTACAAGAAAATAACTTGAATGTTAAAACAACTCTGATAAGACAACAATTCAACTTACAAACTATAAATGAAAAAATAAAGCATAATAGCAATAGCAATGTATGTGAATGTGAGTGACATCTCTCCACCAATAATCAGACTACTTGCATACTATTTCAATAAAAGATCAGTAGAATAGCAGGGATACATATGTACATATGAGGATGACTCAGAGAATAAAATCTTCAGTAGTTAGAGCACTTACATACTATAATAAAAGAGCAACATAGCAGTAGTAATAAATATGGCTCAGAATGACTTAAAATCATTCTATGATAAATCACCTACTCGCTGTGAAGGACAGCACAAGATAATAGTGAAGTGTGGACATGGATCAGGATAAATATAAGATCTCCAACAATGGTTAATATACTTACAAACTATGGATTTTTTGTTAGAAAAAAAGAGAGCAAGGATAAATGTATATAAATTAGCATGAGGTTTGAGACCTTCTAAAACAGTTAGATCACTTACTCCCTATGATAAGACAACAAAGTGGGCAGAGATGAACAAGGATGAGAAAGATTGATGTAGCATCTGACAATAGCTAAATCACTTACATACTGTGAACAAAATAACAATAAGATTGATGTGGATCAGAATAATAGTGATGTCTTCAATAATAATCAGATCACTTGCATACTAGGAAACAAAGCAGCAATGAATGGATTTAAATCACTCTGAAATCTTCAGCGATGCTTCATTAAGTCTACTTACTTCCTATGAATGAAAGGTGAGAGAAATCAAGATGGTGGCAGCCATCACAGATCAGGATGACTCTGAGATCTCTAGCAATAGTCAATTCACTCACTTCCTATAGATGAGATCAAGGTAGAGGTAGAATTGAAAATGAGATCAGACCAATGGTAAATGTCCAACAACAGACTACTTACTTGCTATAAATGAGAGCAGAAATAGATATGAAACAGAATGACTGTGAGACTTCCAATAGTGTTACTCCACTCACTATCTACCAATGGGAGGACAAGATAGTGGTAGAGATAGCCATTAAAAGATATCAGTTCACATCCCCTAATATTATTACATTGCTCACCTGGTGATCATATAAATTCAGTAAAATATAATGTTATTCACAGCTTAAAGCACCATACCTTGATATGTGGGAACCATGAAGCTATCCCTTTCATCAACTCCTGATCTTTCACATTGAAAGATCCCACTGAACAAAATGCTTTGGAAATCAATGGCAGCAGAAATCTGCAACATGCCATGAAAAATATTGTAAAAATATGGACAATGTCACACACCTGTCAATAGCATGTTTGATGCACACCATAATGTTTACACTTTGAGTGGCCACAATAAGCACTTTCAAAGCATCATCATTCAAAGCATCTCTTGTCTTTTGCATTAGAAGCTTGCATCCATCATTGGAATTGACCATATCTGCAAGCAAAGTGATGCATTGACAGTCTGACACACATACAATGGCTATACAAACCTTTTACCACAGCATACACTTTTGGTGGATTTTTTCTTTCCTGCAATCTTTGCCAAATTCAATTTACAGTTTCTCTTAGCATAATTCTGGCATATTGATCCAATTCCACAGGTTTTTTCTCTTGAAGTGGCCTCTTTTTCTCATCTTTCAACTTGGCAAGAGCAAGCACTTGAATTGCATCGCATTTTGTGAAAACAACCACGACGGGAACTGCATCTAGATGGTGAAAGTGACAAATAGGTACATGCAAGAAGAACTGACCATTTCCCGTTTCACACTCGTCAAAAAACTTTTCCTCTGCACGCGAGATGGCACGGTGTTCTTGATCTATCGGGATGCAGTACCTGTTCAATTACAGTTGTAGTTAGTACGTCGCACGTGCAACTTCGTGTTCACCAAATAATGTGTGCACGCTTCTTGAGGTATTGCGTCTTGGCACGCCCAGCAACAAAGTCCTTCATCTGGTTAAACTCATCTACACTGCCGCACTCAAAGCCGCAAGAGTCATGGAAGACAAAGTTGGGGTAGCTTCGGAAGACCATCTCGGTTTCAATATCGTGTTCTCCCCGCTTGGGTTATGTGAGATAATGACAACTTCTGGGGTCAATGGAAAATCTGTCACTCACCTCTGCAGATCCTTGGAGCTGGTCCTGATCGACCTGATCGCAAACGATCAGTGCACCCAGCATGATCAAATACAACGTATACAAGGTCCATATACAAACGCACCTTCCTTCCCTCCCCATCATAGATCTCCGGATTCTTCGTCGAGTCACAGATCCGTTTGAGAAGTGTGGTCTTGCCAGCGTTAGCCCGACCGATGACAAGGATTCGGAACTGTCCGCATTCCTTTCTGATCTGGTTGACCTGCATAGTAAAATTTTCAGCGGGAGACTTGACCGATACTAGGAATAGCGTTGAATGTCGAACTTCGTCGAACGTTGAACGTTGAGCGCAAGAGTCGAGATTGCTCGTTGGAGTGTGCGTCAACAATCCACAACAACCATCCGATCATGTCAACCGGTAACTTTAAGTAGGGTCCAGAGGAAGCATATAACTATCTATTTCACACGATCGGCAGTCTTTCATGAGTCGGAAGTATAAGCTTCAAACGTAGGATTTATGGTATTAGTTGTGATACTAAGGGGAGAATAGTGTCCCGAGTCCGGAAGGTGGACTCGAGGTTTATCTAGCTCAATAAATTACCCGCCAGCCCCGCCGCGACGAATTTATGGAGACAAGTCGATATGACACTCAGCACGACAACCACGCCGACCTCAGACGCTTCGTGCCCCCCTTTTGTCACTCGCGACAACATGGTACCGAGGGAAACCAAAAACCCTCCATCCTACTCATGATTTTCAATAATTCTTCAATAGCAGGAATTGAGGTCTCCGACTTCACTCTATCAGAAAATACTAAGTGGATCTTTGCTAGGAAGTGCGAAATACAAATGGAAGGCTGCAAAAGAGCAACAAAGGCGAGGGAAATGAGGGGGAAGGACGCCCCATCAGATGGTTAGGTAGAGAACGGTCAGTGCATCCAGTTACCCTCATATGACACTCACAATTCCAAACAATCGTGGAAAATATACCGTAGAAGAGCATTTGTCCTGATCACGTCTCAGGATCCTACACAACATGAGGAAACACTTGAAACATGATCGTCGAACAAAACGCACCTCTTCAGCGTAAAAGACGGGCGGAATTGGTCCTGCCAACGTCATATGAACTGGGACAGTGTTGGTTCTAGAGTCCGGGAAGTCAGGCGTCAGATCAGGCTTATCCACGTCTCAGTCACATGGGCTGTTCTCCGCAGTTAACGCACAAACATCCGCGGGCTCAAAAACTTGCGTAGCTTCGCGTGAAGTCTGTCGTTCGCCCAACTGTCGTTTTCTTGCAGAAGCTCTAGAAATCCTTTCCATCGCACGACGTTAGCATGCAAATGTTCAAGCGATTCTTAATATCACTGAGCACGCATTACTCAATAGAAAAAAATAGATACCTAGTAGAGCACGTTGATCATTGCGACAGCTTCGACTACCTGTATCGTAGCTATTTTCATCCTCTTCACTAGTTCTAGGTCCTCATCCTGTGCGGAGCCGAGTAATGCGGATACAGACGTGAGAGAGGACCACTGAGAACCAGAGACACAGACCTCCTCGAGAGAACGTGACAAGGGTTCTTGATTTTGCTGCAGCGCCACAGTCACCGCCCCATCGGGCCCTTTCCTCCTTCCACAAAACCTTCTCACCTGTTCCTAGTCATGCTCCCCGCAGATATCTTCAGCTGGTGCAGCTTTATCCAATAGCTCGGCCACACGTGCCAGGAGACTTGACCTCGTGAGTCACATATACGTCTCGACGAGGCATTCCTGGTGCCTAAGATCCGTTGTACGTGATCATTCCAACCTATATAGAACTTGGACTAGGCCGTGATATCCTGAAATGGCGCTATCGCAAGCTTAGCGAAAGCACGACAAAATAAATGAAACGACCTACAAATTGACGGTGTGATAGCGAGCCCCATTGATGGACCATAGAGCCGAATTGACCGGGGACCCACTCTCTAACACCATCTTTGCCGAGATGAAACGTCTGAGATTCAGTGAGTAGTAATGCAGGCATCAGCTTGAGCTCTTCAATACAGTCAGCGAAGGTGGACTGTGTGCAATCACGGAATGTGGTGGCTGCTAAATTGACATGGGTGATAGTGCGTTTGGGTCCGCAGCACTGAATCTGGTGTGTACGAAGCGTGCAAAGAGCTAGCGAAGGTGAGAATAGGCAACTATTGAACTCTCGTCTCCGACATTGAATAGAGACCCAGGAAAGTTTGGAAATAGGCCAGGGATGGGGATGAAGATGAAGCGAGATAGTCGTACGAGACCACAAGAGGAACTATTTGACATTGCAAGGACGGCGAGCACTGGGACAACGACAGAAACATGAGCAACGTGAGAACAACCACAGAGGTCACGGTGATGGAGATGCGAGTGTGACCATCAAGGCTTTGGGTCATATCCATGCCCTCGTTTTGTGTCGTACTGGTTCCGTCAGTTGACATGTTTCCTAGACCGCGTCGAGTAGATGTAAAGGACAATCACAAGGCATTCCTGACAGCAAGACCGAAAAACAGGAAATGAGAACCAACTCCGACGCCAAAGAGGACACAACCAAAGACGCAACGGCGAAGCAGAGGAGAGACCGAAACTATCGTGGAGGTGGATGTTTCCGGTTTGCCCTTGTTTGGCGCCCGCATTCAAACTCGACACACTCAGATAAAACTTTGACACCAGCATCCAACGCCACATGTCTGAGTCTAGGAACCTCAGTGACCCCTTGTACCTGCCCGCAACTTTCTCCTTGTCACATATGGCGTCTCCGTGCGTCCATCCCCAAGGTTTCTCCTCGAGACCTCAAACCAAGTATCAGTGCCACTATTGGAATTCTTCTCCTTTATGTTAACATCATTCGTCTCTCATTACGCTTTACCAGGGAGGTTATTGCACATTCCCAATCACATCCGTGTCCCTTTGCATATCATGCAATTGTATCGATGACTTACTTCTGACATCTTCTCTTACACGTCCCACTGCCCCTCTGGTAGTACTGTCAGCCTGCCTCATTCGCACTAGGTACCTGTGTAATCCTGTCCTTTCAATTCCAGTGACGAACCACACAACCGTATGGATCCAGGCCAATCTCATGGGTAGCGCTGCTATCAAAATTCTGCTGTCACAGACAAGGCCGTATACTAAAACATCTCTCGTGCAATCTCAAACGCCGCAGCTTGAGAAGGACTCCTGAAAGGGCGCTCACACCCGAGTATGCTCTTTTTTGACCTATTTTGACCTCCACAGGCCGTTCCTCGTGTTGGTGGGTTCGTTCATAACTTACATCTAGTATCGTCTCGATTCAGCCGTTCAGAATTCCTTTGGTGTGCATCATCCTCGGTTTGGCATCCCGGCCCCACAGCTTAGTGGATGAACATCACGATGATCGGGTTGAGACGTCAATGTGACCTGGCGCCAACGTGTCTCGCCTTGAAGTCACCTCAAGTGAAGTTGGATACTGGTCTATGTACTATCTTGCAGGTGGACTACAATTACAGAAATGGAGATATAGAAATCTGATGATTTGACCATATTCGACCATGTACCACGTAAGTAATGCCGACTCTTTCCGAGATTATTTAGCATTACGGAGCGAAAGCGTCCTTATCCACAGACCATGGCGTCCCAAACGCTTCCGACCGTCCAGCGCGCAGCTCAGATCCAAACCTTTGGCGAACCCATGTCCATACTCTCGTCGCACCCTATTCCCGATCCAACCCAGCTCAATCCCAATGAATGTCTTGTCAAGATCGAGTATTCGGGCGTCTGTCAGAGCGACTTACACGCCCGCAATGGCGACTGGAAGCTTAAACCCACACTGCCACGTATCGGTGGGCACGAAGGTGTAGGCACTGTCGTGGCAATCGGCGCTGGGACGGTAGATAGCCTTGTCACCTTGGGAGATAGGGTTGGAGTCAAGTGGATTGCACGAGCATGCTTGCACTGCGAAGAGTGCCGCATGGGGAACGAATCATGTGAGTACCTTTTGGAACGCTCAGACTCGGAAATTTACGTACATCTCCACGATCACTCGGTCCATGGCGCATCAGGTTGCCCTACCCAGCTCGTTCATGGCCTTACTACCGATGGTACCTTTGCCGAATATGTTGTAAGTTGACTTCCTTGTTTTGGAGATTGTTTCTGCAGATGATCTGAGCAAATGATGCGAGGTTTCATGGACCTACTATGTCACGCCGATCCCAAGGTCACTTGATAGTGCTGTTGCTGCACCTGTCCTCTGTGCTGTGAGTGGTAATCCCAGAACATTTCTCCCCCGATTCATGAACAGCGCACAACGCTACCAGGGCGTGACGGCCTACAAGGGTCTCAAGCTTCTCAATATCCCCGTCGGAAGCTGGATCGCGATCCCCGGTGCTGGCGGAGGCTTAGGCCATCTTGGTAAGTACGTTTCACGGTTTCACCCTCTCGTTTCAAACTCATCTGACTCGCGCCACCGCGGTCTGGTCTGGTAGCTGTTCAGTATGCCATTGCGATGGGCTTCCGCGTCATCGCTATAGGTACGTTTTCCTCGTGTTTTGCCACGTTGTCTCTCCGTCCTACCCTCCAATAAACAGATAGTGGCGAGGACAAACGCCGTCTGTGTCTCGACCTCGGTGCCGAGAAATGGATCGACTTCAAGGAAAGTGGCAACAAGCTCGTCGAGCACGTCGTCACGGCAGCAGATGGAGTCGGGCCCTGGGCAGCGCTCGTGACGGCCGGCGCGGTGAGTGTGCTGGCTGTGTTGATGCACTACCTTCTCAATGGGGATATTGTATCCCCGTATGTACATAGGCTGCGCCGTATGCTCAGGCATGCTACTACGTCCGATTGACAGGGACGGTGCTTCTCCTTGGGGTACCTTCGTCCACGACGCTCTCAGTCCCCTTCGATATCTTGGTTGGCAAGGTAGGCGTTTTCCTTTGTGATTGCGTTTGTATGTCTAGTTGACCTTGGTCGGTATCAGCAACTCAAGCTCAAAGGGTCTGTGACCGGGTCAGTAGCTGTTGTTTGATGCTCGTGCCGGCTCGCTAATTGCTCGCTATAGGAATCGCCAAGACGCGATCGAAGCGCTGGAACTTGTGGCGAGGGGAAAGGTGACTGTTCACTATACGGTCCGACCCCTTGAGGAGCTCGAAGCGTATGTATCTAGCTCATGGTAGTGCGTGTGCGTGACATACTAACGTGACCGGTGGTTGCAGTGTTTTTGATGAGATGGCACAGGGCAAGATTGTGGGAAGGGTAGTGCTCAAGATCTAACAACTGTTTTCTCCGAGCGATCAGGAACGTCGAGTTCCTGACGAACCGTTATTTGGAGGTTGTCCTGACTCAGAGCAATGTCAGCTGACTTCAGTGAAACAGGTCTGTATGCAGAAAGAGATCCACCGGGCGGCGCGTTCCAGGTAAACAAGGTAACATTTGCAACTTTGGGACATCTCGACAAGAAATCCCACATCAAGCATATGCTAGTCAAGGGCCGGAAGCAAAACACACTTTTGCGCCAACCCCAGCGCGATCATTACAACAGCAGTTTGAAAGAGGGTGCTATTACTCCAAGTTTCCTTGGGGTAGCATCGGATTGTCCAATCAGGGCACGCCAGCTCCTTTGGGGGGGTTGCAGCTGCTCGCCAAGTTGGTCGAACACAGTAATAGAAGGCGCTTCCCCATACCAATAACTGACCGTAGGGACTACCACCACAAACGTTTCATGTAGGCTCGTCGGCCGTGAGCACTTGAGCGTTCACCACGACAGTTCAAGTAATAAACTGAGTGGCAATATTTTGGCGAAAGACATCGAGTGATACACCAATAGAATTAAGATAAATGAGTATGGGAAGCAACTTGAATGATACAGCATATGCGGTCAGAGTCTATGCATGAAACCATATAGCGCTCTCCGAAATTTCCATCAACAACCCCATGTCAACCCTGCGGCAAAGATCCGAGAAGAACTTTCGCTTTGACCACGGTCGACGCGGTCGAGGCGTTTTTCTGGCCTGGAGGTGGTGATTCTGTGACAACCTCCTTCACCAACCCAAAACGGGTTGTGCACAAGACTTTCCGGCCTCCTCCACCAAATGTCGCCCGACCTTGACGATAGTCCAGCTCCATCAGGCTCCTATCAAATATTTGATCGAAATGACCGACCACAAGTGTGAAGTCGGCTCCCCTCGCGTGCCAAATCAACTGGGAAAGTTTCTCGGTTGTTGATACGATCGCTAAGAGCTTGCGATGGAACCCAGGCGACGTGAAAAGAGAGGGAGAGGTAGTACAGCCAGCGGCCAGGGCGATGTCAGAAAACCCTTGTATCAAGTCCGCAATGATGGCATCAATGTCGCTGGCTGGGACGGGGATATGTGCATAGGTGAGAGACCGCCAACGCGAAATGAAGACTTGTGGCTCTGTCGGCTACTGGTCAGCAAAATATCAGGAGTTGTAGAATAGATCACTTGCCTGATTCCTGTGCTTGTTTGTGCATTGCAGCGAGGGTGCTGTTATCTCCTTTCACTATCGTCCACGAGGAGATGATATGCGACAAGCGAGACACGAGGTAGGTGCTGAGAACAATTGGGAGGTACAACGCAGTACCGTGATGTGATAATGTTCCCAAGAAGTCAACCAAGGGCTGCGCGACAAACTCCGAGGCTCGTAGGATCGCTAATGATCGTTCTTCAACAATAAAAGGCCCGTAGTTCTTAAGCAGAAGTCTAGCCATGGACATCGCGGTCGGCTGGATCAGGGAGTCGAGCCTTTCGAGGATCCGAATGATAGTATATTCAGTGTGCGCATCTGAAACGGCGATGAAGTATTGGATGTCAGACAGTTGAGACTGCTGGTCAGCAACGGAAGGCCTAATATCCCTTAGTTGATCGTTGTGTTGTTGATGGATCCTTTCCGTTTGAGCTTTGGAGGTTGTCAAGTCTTGACGTGCAAAGAAAAGGTCCTGTGATAGATCAGGAAGTTGATCCAGTTCTTGGCGCAGGACAGCAAGCTCATCCATTTTAATGCCAAGTGAACGCTGGCGCCACTGCAGTTCAACAGTGCGACGGGAGATTTCGTGGCACCGGACAAGCTTGCGTGCCTGAATCCTATAGCGACGTTGAAGGTCAGTGAAGTCAGCTGGGAGATTTTTGGAGGTCTTTTGGGTCGCAATGAGAAACAATATTGACATGATACCGTAACGAATACACTTACGTTTTCGTAGTACTGAACGGGAAGGACGTCGCGCAAATTCCGGAGCGTGATGGTGTTGCCCGCGCTTGACACCATCTCGTGGTTTGCCGATATGGCCAAGGCCTCGACATTGGCAACATGCACAATGGAATACCCAATCTCCTCGTGCGTTACTGCATCCCAGAACGACACAGACCGGCCAGCAGAAGCTGCAATGTACGCGCTATCGCTTGCCAAGGTGATGGACCGAGGGTAAAGGCTGCTGTGAATGCGCCATCTTGAGACCCAGTTCGCGGTTAACACGTCAAGGTGGTAAATATGGCCGTCAAGCGAAGCAACGAAGAGGTGGTGGTTGTTGTGATGCCACGCCACAGATTTTTAGGGACCTTCAAAGTAGAAAACGGCCCCCGTTTTGAGGCCGTTTTGACGATGGATTTGAAACTCGTTTTGGCGGGCCAAAACCGTTCTGTACTTTGACATACCCGGTTTTGGAGCCGTTTTGGGTAGTTCTAAATTTTGATTTCGGCCCACTATGAGTCGGAGCACAGTCGGAGTTTAGATTTGATTACAACCATCAATTATAACAACTAGTACTAGTCTCGAAACCTACACTACTTTTTAGGAAGTGCAGGCTCAGATAACCCGCACTTCCTGTAACGTCTGTATAATTTGGTCGTGTGATGAGCATATGGAGTCGCGCCTGTAAACGTAAACTATTTTTTGAGCTACTGATATTAACATATATTGTTATGTAAATAAATAAATCGTCGCGGCAATTCCCACACTGTGAGCCAGGCTAGCCAATAAAAAAACGCAACAAAAAGTCTACATAAGTGGGGTTCGATCTACGTAGTTCAGCCACATCAAGTAGTCCATAAAGACCACTACACTACTCAACCAATGTAGTTACTGACCCCCTGGATATATATATACAGTATTATCTATGCTGAGCAAAAATTGTGTTTAGTCTATTTTGCAATCTCTCAAACCCTATAAAATAACTCCAAAAAATCTCAATGTATGTACCAAGGGACTAAAAGCAGTTCACGAAATAAGTATCTCCTTGTTCCAAAAAGGCTTGCTATCCTTTTTGGACAAGAATGTGACAAGAGGGACTCGATGCGATGAAAGTTCGAGACTAGAGCACCAGTATCAATTCAAACTCAGATGTGTGCTGCCGAACGTT
Organism: Tylopilus cf. pernanus; assembly: GCA_038090575.1. Classification (NCBI taxonomy): domain Eukaryota; kingdom Fungi; phylum Basidiomycota; class Agaricomycetes; order Boletales; family Boletaceae; genus Tylopilus; species Tylopilus cf. pernanus. The sequence goes on along the minus strand of JBBPMZ010000027.1, from coordinate 1,257 downwards.
GCCGAAAACGGGGGCGAAATCAAGTCTCAAAACGATGCCACGGTTTTGAACTCTTGTGGTCCAAAACGAGCCTCAAAACGACACTCAAAACGGCCCCAAAACGGCCCCGTTTTCTACTTTGAAGGTCCCTATTGGTTGTGCCATAAGCTGGTTCGGATCGGGAAATCGGTTAGCAGACGACCGTCTTTGCATTCGAATATCCGGACTGTATTCCACTCGGCGGTTGCCAACAACAGTGCGTTTGGCGAAAATTTCAACGCGACCAGCCAGTAATCGTGTTCTAGTTGGTGAAGTTCGTCACCATCTGGAAGCAACCAAATCCGGGCAGTGTTGTCCTCTGAACCCGTCGCAACTCTCGAGCCATCGCGTGACATGTCGACACACTTCACTTTCTTTGTGTGCCCTTTCAGCTCAGTCACAACTTCTCTGCTCTCTGCATTGAACACTCTCGCATAGTCCCCATACGCCCCGCCTACCACCCACTTGCTGTCTTGCGATACCGAAATGTCCAAGACTGACGGCCCCACGTCCATTGGTATTCCCTCTTCCTTTGCCTTGTTTATCGAGATCCCCCACCATCGAATCTTTCCTCCATCTCCACCGGACAAGATATGCTTCCCATCAGCCGTAAACACGACCGAATATATCCGATGTCCGCCAGGGATTTTGATCACCGTCCACATAGAAGTCCTGTTTGGATGAGTTCCTGCTAGGGTTGCATCCTGGATCACTTTTCCTTGGCTGTGCGGGCCTGACCTCGCTTCCCTTTGCTTACCCTTGTCCAGGATGAATCCGGCATTACTTTCATTCGAATCTTCTTTCTCACTGTCAGTATTATCATTTCGATTGCCATTTCCGTTGACTCACTGCGTTTTTGTACCAATAATCGGCGCAATCCAGAAAACATTTTCAACAGAGGCAGAAACTACGAAAACCAGAGTTCGTGGTGCATTGTTGACTGGAAGCAATGCTCGATCACGTGTCTCCAGTTTCATCAAGGATTCAAATATTCAAGTTTCTATTCTCGTCGTGGCGTCTGCCACCATAGTATGGCTCTCTTAAGCAGGTTCGAACATCCACTGCGATGACTAGGTACGAACTCAGCTCTCGTTATCTCAGCCCAAGAGGGATTTGCAACAAGAAAGGGATGAGGTATACTCGGAGCACAGGAGAGGTACAAGGCTGCACTGTCGCGTAATATCGTTACCAAATGATCCACCCAGGGCTGACCAATGTCAATGAACTCTGAAACCCTTC